>JAIGNY010000326.1:55000-58286 GCA_020152595.1 Chiridota heheva | reverse complement strand
CAAAGTATCAGGTAGTAAATCCCCTAATTGAACAACACTATTTTCAGGCTAGACTGTTGAATAATACTTAACAAAATTTTTTTGGAACATGATAACATGTTTTTTTTTGGGGACATTATTTTTTATTATACACCTACCTAAATTTGATGTTATTCTTCTTCCTTTATAATGGTAGCCCCGAAAAAAATGAGTATTCCGACGATTGAAAAAGTTCTCATTTGGAGCCGACGGATTTATATTTGATAATTGTCTGCCACCTTCTTCATCGCGTGCACTGCAAACTGACGACTAACCTATGCCGTAACCTGTATTACCGTATTAAATTATGTGTCAGTAGTTACTGACCATGATCGTAATATGAAACCCGTTTTATAATACATGTCAGTAGTTCTAGCTTTTTTGGGGTTATTCACAGTAGTTACTGATCATGCGATTCAATCGGGTGCTGCACACTTACTATGAACCCAGAGTCACAATCATCCAACAAATATTTCTTTTTTTTTTGACAGAGTTGATTGTTTGCAAGGATATTTTAGGGGGGCCCAGGTTGCTTTCAATATCACCAGAAAGTGGGAGAAAAAAGAGTAATTTTCTCCTGCGTGAGTTGAATTTTGTAAATTTTCCCAAACGTTTGTACAAATGAAATTTCCCCCAGTGAACGCCCCCTTTTGTGAAAAAAGTCCCCTTTTTAAATCTCCCCTTGCAATTTAAAAGTTTGTTGCCCTTTTAAGAAAAACAGCCCCTGAATGTGCCCCTGTGAGTTTATACTGATTTGACAATGAAAATGTTGACACAGTTGAATTGCGTCTCGCTCTAAAGTCTTTTTCGGCTATTTAAGTACATACACTATTGTTTTGGTTACAGATAAATCAATTACATTTGATAGCTCAGTTCTATATGACTGAATCTGACTGTCTGAATGAACAATATCCTACACAAATCTTCCCCTTATTCAAAGTGTCCCTCTCAGGTGTGGCTCACTGTGGCATCCTGTGGGTCGCCATACGTATATTATTGTGGCTTCCTAAAGTTTCACAGTGGCTCAAATGTTCTCAATAATAAAAGGGTTTAATTCCAATTAAGCTCTCAAAGTATGGGGCCCAAAAAAAAAATAAATTCATTTAAAATTCAGACGCAATTCCTGTGTTTGTATTTTTGTACAAATGCATGAAAGGTTTTGCAAGAAATTAATGTAAATCTATTTACATACGAAAAAAAAATTTAAAAAGTTGAGAAGATTAAATCATACAAGTTTCTACACCCCCCTTTTAAATTCCTCTGGGCCCGAAAATTCATCTCCAGCACGTTAAGACGATAACTCCCAAAATACCAAAGGGTTGTACGAACACACATACAAATACAACATCATATTGAAATACAGCCTCATTTCTTAACGCAACCCAATATCTTATCACAACTCCAAATTTTATCATACAAAGGATATAAATACAACATATCAAATACAGCCCCGTAACACACATCACCGTAATAAAATTACCATATATAGTTGATCGGGTCATAACGTCTCTAATGTTACGCCGAAGAAAAATCAATTCTTACGTCGTAACATTCATTTCTCTTAAAACGGGTTGCTAAAGGCTATTTTTAACATAAGAGTAGAATAGACATAATTTTGCGCGTCAAACTAATTTTTAGACGTTTTTACGTCAAAGACCGTCATATTCCCATTCAAGGACTACGAACAACGTGTTTACATATAGACGTGAGGGCAACAATATGGCTTTGAAATTTAGAAAGGTCAAGTTACGCATTAAGTTCGGTTGACATTGACCATTTTACAGCGAATGCAGCAAAATTAATTATTTAATTAAAGATTAAGTCTTTCCTCCCACCAATCAAATTATAGCAAGGATAGACTGAATTTCAAAGAATTACATACAGTTTAAGTTGTTCATCCTGTCATAATCACAGATTTTGCATCAATTTGAATCTGATCAAACTTTGATCAGTGCTTTCCAAAAATTTAAAAACTGATCTGCCCATTTCAAGGATTAATTCAGTAGTCAAGCATGTCCATCTTTATAAGAAAGAAGACTTCAAAAGAAACAACATGGTGAAGAAAGCATTCAAACATCTTATTCCGTTAAGGAGATATTAAAGTTTAAACGTCTCTTATCTGTGTATAAATGACTGGTGTAGTAAGTCTACCATGGAAAATTGGCGTAATTATCCTCACATTCTTAATAATTGTTATTGTATTTCAAAGAAAATTTATTTAGATTTGTTGCTATCTAAATTATTTTCTCGAATTTTCTTCAGGTGGTAATTATGAACACCCTTATCAGATTCAGTTTATACTTTGTCTGAATATCCCAGGGTTTTTTAAGCCATACATAAAGACTTTAGGAATCTGAGGATATAACATCGCAACTAGTCTGATTTTGGCCCTTCACAAATGATGCCAAACTTTCAAGTTAAATAGCTCCTTAACGGAATAAGATTTGTGAATGCTTTCTTCATTTTTTTTTCCTTTTTTTAAGTCCTCTTTCACAAGAAATAGACCTACATAGGAATATTCATTTTAAAATATGGGAATATATTTTTAAAAAACATGAGAATATTCCTTTAAAAACATAGGAATATTCCTTTAAAAACATGGGAATATTTCTTTACAAACATAACATGAGAATATTCCTTTAAAAAACATGGGAATATTCCTTTAAAAACATGAGAATATTCCATTAACTATTTAATGTTTTTTCCCTATAGAAATTGCTAAGGTCCTACACCTTCAAACACGTCGACATCTAATGGGCATTATGATGTATCATAGTGTACTTTTAGAGTCATAACGTATTTTGCATACCGACACAGACCCGTAACCAGGACTTTTCGAAAGGGTGAGGCACAATCACTCAAAAGAGGGGAACTTGGGCACATTCCCCATTTACTTTTGTGTTATATTTTTGCATTTGATTTTTTGCAAGGGCACATCCTTCCAGGGAAGCACGCCCTCTTGACCATGCCTAAAGGGCCCGCCGGTGCATCCTTACCTTACCAATTATGTTTTGAATATCTGTTTTTTTACTCCACCATATATTTTATCATTATCAGCGCGTATTTCTTTATCCTTACCATTTTTTTTTATCCCCACTATACCCCCCGGGCCACATCACTTGTCAACATGTCACATAATCTTATAGCGTTATTGGGCGTCCCTTTGGGCTTTCCCAAATCATTTTGAAATTCTTGGTGAACATTACAGAACTAGCCCCTTGAAAAAAACTCCACCCTGATTTTCTGTGCCTGTGGCATTTAAAGTCCC
>JAIGNY010000326.1:35000-50000 GCA_020152595.1 Chiridota heheva | reverse complement strand
TGTATATAATTTTCCATTTTAATTTGGGCCCGGATATGTTGTTTTTGGAAAGTAATATATTCATGGGTGGTGTGCAGGTATTACTGGGGAAAAGGCATCGGGCATCGGGAAATTCCAAAAGAATTCTATTAAACAAAGATCGGAATGCTATTTCATTAACATCTTTTTTAGTACAAAATTCGCTGTCAAAAAATATATGCATCGCTTCCATCCTGCACCCATAAAATCTGAAACTGTCGCGTCAGTCAAAGTTTGTGAGATAAATTTTACGTCCCCTTTGTTGCTGCTTGACTCTTTTTTATTCCACCAATGTTTTGATCTTTTGATAAACATTACCGCGGGGGGGTGAACGAAAGGGGGCCACTCCCATTATGTAGAGCGGAAATTGTGTGAAAAAAAAGCATAAAACATTTTAAACCCGTTTAAGAAAGTTTTTAAGAAAAAAAAATATCAGGTAAAAACTTTAGTTAAAAATGGTCGACCGTGTCGTTCGATCAACAACAATGGCTTTAAAAAAGGCCCCGAACTTTTCCAAAAAGGGCCAAAAATTTGGTCAAAAATTTCCCGACGTTGGGGCAAGGCCAACATGCGATATTCGGGATAATTTTTTACTCCGGCGTCCCAAAATTTTAAATTCTTAACACAAAATGAAAATTTCTTCAAATGGGTTTATACCCCGGGAAAAGTCAAGACTAAAACTCACTTTTCATTAACTGCATTCAAGTCCCCAAAAAAAATTTAAAAATATCGTCATGAAACACTTTAGTCGACAAAAAAACATCACTTCATTTCCCTTCATCCTGCATGTTTTACTCCACAAATTTTATCATCCCCTTTTTTTTGACACAAATTTGGTACAAGGTTTATGCCATCAATAATTGTTTCCTTTCACAGCTCCCCCTTCCCCCCCCCTCCCCCCTCATTAAAAAAAGGAAATTTAAAACCCCCGAAAACATGGAAATAGATATAATCAAATCTTTGGTATCAAAAACTTTCGATTTTTTTCTGCAGGACTTCCAAAAAATCCTTGTATGGAAGGGGTTTGGGGGTTTTGGGGGGCATGCGATTTGCCTCTGTTACTTGGGGATCTCAAACCAGGGGCTGTCATTTGTCAAACTACAATCTTGGACCCAAAAATCTTGGACACCCCCCCCTCCAATGTCGGTTTTTAAACTTTTAACCCAAAAAGATTAAAAAATAAAGTATTCCTTTAATTCATGTGAGATCACTTTAAAAACTTGGGGCAACATTGGAAAGGGGAAAAAAATTGGGGAGGGGTTTAAAAATCAAAGCATTCCCTTTTAAAGTTTTCAGAGGAAAATCAATTTAACTTTCCCAAGACTTTGTCCAATGCTTTGGATTTCGTCACGCCAAAATGGTCATTTTTATTTCTTTTGTTTGTTTTTTTTTTTTCTGGGAAAAATTTATCTTTTTTAAAAGTTTTTAAGTGACTGTCTTTTCTCCCGCTTTTTGTTTTGTTTGTTTTTCTGAATTATTTTCTTTTATTGGCTGAAAAATATGTTGAAAGTGCTCAGCGGAATATTACTATCAAAGCATTTTATGACATAAAGGGGTATAGGGTCGAATTTACCCAAAAACCGATAACCCTGGGTCCCCACCGATGACCCGAAAATCACAACCGATAACCCCAAAAGGGCCGCCCTTACCTGGGGTCCCACTATTGGCCCAAAAGGGGCCGACCGATGTTGCAACTATTTACCCGAGGGTCCCAACCCTTTACCCGATGGTCCTAAACATTTGAGGGCCCCATGACTGATAACTACCTGTTTTAGATAAGGGTTTTTGATAGAAAAATTTAGATTCATATTTTTTGCGCTAAAAAAGATGAAAACATCTCAGACGTCCTCCTTTCTACCTCTAATTGCAGCTGAAATAAAAGAATGACAAGTTATTTACCTTGTACCACTTCTATGTCTCGTTTTATTAAATATATAATATCATATAAAATAGTTTCACTGCAGGTCATTGGTCTGCATCGGGGCTTTCTAGGGTGACGAGGATGACCCTCAATTAACGTTTATCAAATACCGAAAAACGTGTCAACGGTCAAACTGTTTAGACCGTCAGTCGAGAAACGAAAACGTGTCATGATTATGCACCTCCCTGATAAGAATAATATCATCAAAGAACTTACATCAGCCCATAATTTGGTAGAAATCCCAATCAAGAAAAATGTTGCCAGCGATCGTGCGGTAGTCCATTTTCATATAAGTTACTTTCTGGTAAAGACTGCCTCCTGTAACAGCTCTACAAGTGTAAAGAAGGAAATTGCGTTCAGTAACGATTTAAATGGCAAATATAAATATTTCTTTCATGACATGTTAAGCAGGGGCAAGAATATTTTCATTCAGGGCGCGTCAGGTTTCCGGTATAAACATGAGATCCATCCTGGAAAGAGGTTCTCTATGCATAAGTCACAAACAAGCAAGCCAAACATTCATGGCGGCACGGATCACCCCAAATAACATTTGGACAAATGTCCAGGAAACTCTATTATCATGTTTAGGCCCTTTGTAAAATTATATTCACCCGTTATTTTTTTTTGCTGGTGGGTGGGACCGCCCCTTTCCCCCCTTTTAATGCCCATACAGTTCACAAAAGAAAAAAAAGCAATCTCGTTTGCATGAGGTAGCAAGATAATGATAGTCGCTATTATTTGTATCAATTTTGTTTTTAAAAATCTGGTGTCACTTTTTGACCTTTGCTTAACTTGGTGTGACGGGGTTTATGGAAGTTACACAATAGGTGCTCTCACACTTGGGAACAGAGATATCTGAACAAGTTGAGAAAGAAAAGATTTATGAGTTTTCTTTCCTCTTTTCATCCTAACAGGTATATTATATTCATTTTATTTCATTACCTAAATTTACTTTGGATCCTACAGATCACCTCGTATATATTTTTTTTGGGAACCCTTTCCCAGCTATTTACCAGCATTTTGATGATATTTGCTCCTATCTTTCTGAGCCTCCTAAATTTTATATTCAAGTGTGTATTCCCTTTTTGGTGCATTGGTTTATGGTGATTCGGAGGGATTGTAGTCTAACTCCTCTGTGTGTGTTAGGTTGGTACTGAATGTGCAGTCATGCAAAGATTAATCTTAAATTTCTTGGAAAATTGTTCAATGCAGTAAATGTCAATTTGTTATGTTTCCAACTTAAAATCAGGTTAAAGAGATGTGAAAGTTTTAGAAAGTGTCTGGTTATAGTTTGTATTGGTCTAGAGATCAAATGGTGTATATTATATGTTGAGGAAATAATAAGTGTTTTTTCCCGTAAAGTAATGGTGATCAGAGATTATCTTATTGAAGAAAGTCCATATGAATTACAGCAAAGTGGAAGCTCTTTGATTACACTAGTTAGTTGCCTTCTGCATGTATTGTGATTGACGTATGACATTTAAAGCACTATGATCATATTAATGTGTTTTTATTTTACTATTACAATTATTGGATATGTAAATAAGTGAGATAGTCGTCAATACATCTAGATCTTCAGACTGTATGTTATATCGATGATTTAGCGTAGAATGATTTGATGTGACATAGTAGAAGAAATATTATGAATGTTCAATGTTGTTTGTTATTTGTCGTATTCATTTATATACTTATTGTAATAAACTTTGCATAGACACTTGGGCACAGAGATATCTGAACAAGTTGAGAAACAAAAATTTATGAGTTTTCTTTCCTCTTTTCATCCTAACAGTTTTAACTATGAAGAGGGTAACATTGGCATTAGGCCTATCTCATGTTATCTAACGTAGACACAGCATTGACAAGCGCAGTCCCTGATGAACGTGTATGGTTTGCCCTGGGTATCAGTGTGTGTTTATTGCAATTTTGGTGATCCCATCCAGAACCCGGGGGCCGGGAAACTTTTGGTCCATTGAAGATGAAATTCAATTAGGGGCTTTTTAATTCATGTAGATAGGGACATTGAATTTTTGGGGGTTGACTTTGTAATTTATATATATTTTTAAAATATATATATATATATATAAATATATATATATATAATATAAATATAATAGAAACTCAAATCCTTCATCTTTGAATACACTCGAAAGGCACGGCATGGGGCTAATGGGAAAATTTTTTCCACAAAATTTCTTTTTCCCCCCCCCCCAGAATGTTTGAAAATAAATTTTTTCCCATCTTGGCTTTGCCCCCTCCGCCATGTAAATAATTTCCCCCTTCCCCCATGCCAAAAACCTGGACCCTTTTTAACTGTGATCAATTGTTGGGATTTTTGTTTCCTTTTTTGTCTGTCTTCTGTTGTTGGTATGTATGTTGTATGTATGTATGTATGTTATGTATGTATGTATGTATGTATGTATTGTATGTCTGTTTGTGTCTGTCTTCCCTTTCTGTCTGTCTGCCTGTACGAAGCAGTTGCAATTTATCTTTGTCTTGCTTACGAAGTTACAAAATATTGCCTGCCGACGACATTTTGGGAAACATTAAGGCCCGGATCGAAATAGTGACATCACAATTATTTCTTTTATAATGTCTGGTCTACGTTTTTTAAATGAATGTACAAAGGGATATATAAAACACAACTTACGTATCTGATGTTGACCTCGTAAACGCTTGAAACACAAAATCCTTGCTACTGTAGTTCATATTCAATGGTACTGTATGGGATATGTACAATCTTACTGAGGTGGAAATTACCAATGTTACCAAGAGAGGAAAGTGGTAGCCTGTAAACTTTTTAAGAAAAACAAACATCGAACAAAGTTAAGGAAATTTGCTGCTATTTCTATATATGTTTTCTTTTAAAATTAATTACCTTTTCTTAATTATTGAAACAGCTTTTTCTTGAATTGCTAAAATCAGATATACCTGCACTTTACAAGAACATGTTTTCCCCCATCTGGCCCCATCATTGAAAAGGGCTAGTGAAATAAACTCTTTTAATGATCTTTGGACAGGTAGCAACAACTTAAAAGATTAGTTTAGTGGTCAAACAAGCTATCTTATATGACAGAAGACTTCAAAGAAACAAAATGGTAAAGCATTCAAAAAAACTTATTCCGTTAACAGGTTAAGGAGATATCGAACTGAACGATTTGGGAAACAGACTAGATGTGATGTCATACTTCAGATTTCTCAAGTTTTTATGTTATTCTATCATATTTTGTCCTGTGATTTTGTGGCTTATAAACCATGGGATATTCAAAAAAGTAGTAAAACTGAAACAGGGGAAGGTATTCAAAATATACCACCTGAAAAATGTTCGAAGAAAGATATTTAGAATAGTTAAAAAATAAATACTATTTCTTTAAAATACATAAACAATTGCTAAGAATGTTTAGGATGAAAAGCCAACTTTCCATACTAACTTACTACACCAGTCGTTTCTATAAGACAGACTTTATATATATATATATATATATATATATATATATATATATATATATATATATATATATATATATATATATATATATATATATATATATATATATATATATATATATATATATATATATATATATATATATATATATATATATATATATATATATATATATATATATATATATATATATATATATATATATATATATATATATATATATATATATATATATATATATATATATATATATATATATATATATATATATATATATATATATATATATATATATATATATATATATATATATATATATATATATATATATATATATATATATATATATATATATATATATATATATATATATATATATATATATATATATATATATATATATATATATATATATATATATATATATATATATATATATATATATATATATATATATATATATATATATATATATTTATTGTCTTAATATTTTTTGTCTCTTTCTTTTACAGCAAATTTATAAAGACATTTTTCAGCTATTTACTCTCTGAAGGCTCAACAAAGTACATTAAAGATACATGTTTTTTAATATTTTAAACCAATCAAACAAAGTAAAATAAGAATAATTGAAAATATTTTCAGCTTTATTAAGCAAAATAATTTGGTGGGACGGGGAAGTGTGTGTGTGTGTGAAGGGAGGGGGTGGGGGGGCTGGTCCATATAATACATATTAAAAAAATTAATACAAAGGTCCATTTCAGTAGGGCCCCAACCCCTGCAAATACATTTTTTTCAAACAAGGCACTATTTTAGGATCACACTGTTCAATTACTATACAATAATATAACGATACAAGAATAATTATGCCTAAAAATTTTCCAAAATTGCTGGGCTTCGTGAACTTTGCCTCATGGTCTACTGCAATATTTGTGATTGGGCCTTTGTAAGTTGTAGATATAATTATCCACAAGTTTAGACTTTTTAAGGTCATAATCATAAGGTCATAATCAAGCTGCTACAGTTATTCATTCCAAAAAGTGATTTTTCAGGATCAGAGAGGGGGGGGGGAGGGGTAGAAACCGCTCGTAAGTGTTATGGATATTTAAATCACCACTTGCTGACGCCAGCATGAGGGGAAATCTTAACAATGGTAGTTTTCTGGGTAGTCCATTGTCAAGATGCCCATCTGTTGCCAGAATAATACATTGCCCATTTAATTTTACAGCATTTAATCATTTAAGAGCAATATTATACGGTAACAGTTTTACAGGGTCCCGAATTTATCATTCATGAATTCCTTTCTGCCGAAAATTATGAAGAGCAAAAAACAAAGATAATCACTTATGTTTTGCCAATGCCAAGCATGCATTTTCGCCAATGTTTAACGTACATTTCTTTTCTTAATTTGTACGACACCTTATGACCCAGGCTCCCGCGGAGGACCTTGGACTCAGAGGCATTTCCCCGCATTCTACCCTCTCTTCTCGGTCCTGGGAGCAGAATTGATACTTATTCACCAGAAGGTGGGGGAGGGGTGGTAATTTTTCATTGGGTTGGTCGCCATTCTGCCTCAAAATCTGTGCCTGTGTCAGGTTTACACCCGAGGCGTGTTTATCCTGTTGCATGTATGCCTTTAGATTTTATTGATGCGAAAACATTAGGTGTTTTTGGGTAGTTTTGGGGCTTGTATTCTTATGATGTGTTTTAAATTAGCATATACCCTGAATACAGAATGATTCTGGCTGCCGTGCATATTTTAGGTCATGCAAATAACGAACATGGGCTGCTTCTCGTCATCCCACCCCCTTCCCCCAGGCGGTGTAGCTTGACTTCGAGTGCTGGTGTAAAACAAATTTGCCCACCCAAATTGTCGAATTGTTGGACTAATTTGTAAATAGATAAACGATATACAATGTCTAAAATCACATCACATAATAAAGTATATTTTGAATTTTAATCATCTTAGATAAGCATTTGGGCCACCAACATTTCTTTTAAAAATTGAGTAAAATACTATTGGACATATTCGGGTCAAAAAGCTGTGAAGGGGGCCGAAAATATTGAAGAGCAAAAAGAAATGCCGTCACCCTTTTCAAAGCACTTGTTTTTCTCCTAAGATATTCATTCCTCATCTATTTTGGGCTGAATTTCAGGTTTAGGCGGGAGCTTCTGCCGTTCTCATTTGAAGAAAACGCCCCTTAAATTATGGACGGGATGAAACTGCCAGTGTCATTTTTGTCCCGTAAGAAGGACACTCTCTCAACGAGTTGAAAATGTATTACGCAATCATTCGGCCACACAGGTAGTTGAGACAATTCAACAAAATATGTTGTAATTTCATAAAACCTGATTATTTGAACAACAACGAGTTCTTACTTGGATCATTTATACCCTGAAAACTGGTTTAATTATTTCATTTGGTGCAGAAATCGTGAAAAATAGCCCTATTTTTAGCAGCATAATTCTGAGTGACTTTCAAAATCTTTCCGACCCATTAGCGTAATCTCCTCCCCTTGACACCTTTTCAATAAACATTCCTGCAGTTAACGCCATTTCCATTTATCAGTGCAACATACGCGTAAGGACTTTTTGTGTGTAGAGGTTAGGAGTTATGCACCATCGAGCATACTTACGTAAAGCAAACACTTGCAGTGCAAAAAGTATTTTCCAAAGATAATTGTAGGCAATACCAGTTACGAGATAATCATACACATAAACTCATGCTTCTTTGAATATGACTCAATGAAATTATACATTGGTTACTTATGAATATACAAGAAATACACTTTTCGATAAACGAGCATACTTACGTAAAGAAACATGTTTTTTTATGCCTCAAAGTCCACAGACATAACACATATTGATGTTATTCAAATCAAAACTCCCCTCGTTTTGCCGTTATACGGTGAAGTTTTATTGTTGGAATGCTGTTCTTGATATTTCTTAACTTCGAAATGAATTTACGTGGTATTACGAAATATAGCGTCAATTTTGATGTTCAAAGGCTGAATCTTCTAACAATTTGTCCAAATCAAACAAATTTCACATATTTCACACCTTTAGAGGGCAAATTTTGTTAAAACGCGAAATGGAATTATTTGGAAATAAACTGGAAATGCAAACCGCCACATGCGGTTACTGAAATGCTACAGGCACAGAAAATCAGGATGGAGTTCTGTTCAAGGGGCGAGTTATGTAATGCTGGCTAAGGACATTTTTGTCCTACGCTGAACAAAGCCTCCACTCGAAAATATCCTTCGCACATTCCCCCGGTCCAACTTTAAACAATTTAATCCTTAACAATAGGAAGTCGGAAAATACATAATTTGTTGTTAGCCAATATTGCTGCAATTTCTTCAGCTTCTGTCTTTTTTACCTCAACATCCTTTTAAAGGATTTTGAGCTTAGCCATTCGCAAGCCAAAATCCGAATTTTTGCTCAGATACGTTCGGATTTTTGCAGCGTTTATCTAATCCTAAGCGTTTGTTTAACATTTTGCTGCGTTGTCATGTTTGCCTTACATATATTGATCCATGCGTAATTTTAAAGAATTTTGCATATTTTCAAATCTCCTCCCAAAATCGGTTTTCGCTGGGTGCTATCCGCATGATAAATTCAGCTTATAAATAACATAGGACTCAGAAGGGCCAGCAAACATATCCGGAGGATAGAGAACGCTGTTTTTATGTGCCAATTGGGTTATAGTATTAATGTAATTCCATCTTACTTAAAGAGTTTTATTATCTGATTATACTTCTATTAACATTACAGTACTCATAGGCGTAAGCAGGTAAGAGCTCAACTGTATTTAGAGGGTGACAGGTATATTGCCAGACAATGTTGCTTCACTGGCATCTGAAAAATTTGAAAAGCAAAAAAAAAAAAAAATTATTTAATCATTCTATAAATAAATCAATATACTAATATATTAATCTCACCTGTAGAGTAATTAAGGCCTATCATGGATTCTACAGTTTGAGCTTCTCTACATTTTCCTCTAAGATCTAAACAACGATACAAATTGAAGTTTAACACCTAACAATATCTAATGAACATAGATTTCTTTCGGCTACTGCTTCTTACACTGACAGACTGATCTTCAATCAGACCCTACATCACTGATATTCTAGTATGTGATAGCTTTCTTAAAGGATTAGTTCAGGTGTCAACTAAGTCCATCTTATATGGAACTTCAAAACAGATCTGTTTAGTTATATTTCGTGTAATGATTGCCACTTGGAAGTGTATTTGTGTGATACTAGCATTGATTAATATCTGCGGTATCTCATTTACATTACATGCATTGTGCTGTATCTCATTTACATTATATGCATTGTGCCGTATCCCATTTACATTACATACATTGTGCTGTATCTCATTTACATTGCATGCATTGTGCTGTATCTCATTTACATTACATGCATTGTGTCATATCTCATTTACATTACATGCATTGTGCCGTATCTCATTAATATAAGAGGCATTGTGCCGTATCTTACTAATATTATATGCATTGCGCCGTATCTCATTTACATTACATGCATTGTGCTGTATCTTATTTACATTACATGCATTGTGCCGTATCTCATTTACATTACATGCATTGTGCCGTATCTCATTTACATTACATGCATTGTGCCGTATCTCATTTACATTACATGCATTGTGCTGTATCTCATTCAAATTACATGCATTGTGCTGTATCTCATTTACATTAGGCCTACATGCATTCTCATTTACATTACATGCATTGTGCCGTATCTCATTTACATTACATGCATTTTGCTGTATGTCATTTACATTACATGCATTTTGCTGTATGTCATTTACATTACATGCATTGTGGCGTATCTCATTTACATTACATGCATTGTGCTGTATCTCATTCAAATTACATGCATTGTGCTGTATCTCATTTACATTAGGCCTACATGCATTCTCATTTACATTACACGCATTGTGCCGTATCTCATTTACATTACATGCATTTTGCTGTATGTCATTTACATTACATGCATTTTGCTGTATGTCATTTACATTACATGCATTGTGCCGTATCTCATTTACATTACATGCATTGTGCCGTATCTCATTTACATTACATGCATTTTGCTGTATGTCATTTACATTACATGCATTGTGGCGTATCTCATTTACATTACATGCGTTGTGCCGTATCTCATTTATTTACCGTATCTCAATTACATTACATGCATTGTGCCGTATCTTATTTACATTACATGCATTGTGCCGTATCTCATTTACATTACATGCATTGTGCTGTATCTCATTTAAATTACATGCATTGTGCTGTATCTCATTTACATTAGGCCTACATGCATTCTCATTTACATTACATGCATTGTGCCGTATCTCATTTACATTACATGCATTTTGCTGTATGTCATTTACATTACAAGCATTGTGGCGTATCTCATTTACATTACATGCGTTGTGCCGTATCTCATTTATTTACCGTATCTCAATTACATTACATGCATTGTGCCGTATCTCATTAATATTACATGCATTGTGCCGTATCTTATTTGGTGTCACGGTATGAAACTTGCGACAGTAACGAAAAATTATAATGCATGCCCTATTCACATTTCTAAAAAATAATCTTCAATTTGAATAAGCGTCCTTCGAATGTTTACACAAGTATATAAAAATGATAAATTGTTACAGATTAAAGTTTACATTAATGTTCCATCGTCATGCAAAATTTTCACTTTGGCAAAAAAACACAAAAAAAACTCCGGAGAACCCCAGGAAACTACCCTCATCTGAGAGATTTGAGATGGTAGGCCTGCTTTTCAGTAAAGATCACGAAATATATCCCAAATGTATCAATTTCTGGTACAAAAAAGACCCCGAACTTCATTCTCTTATCAGCTTATCATGTACAAACTTTAAAATAACATATATTTGACAATGTAATACATATATAATGCATCGTGTTGCATCTAGATATGTTCTTCGTTAGTGTATTTCTACTTAAAGATATATGGGCAGTTTGCAACAACTTGAGCTTCATTAGAAGAAAATAAACAATGAAAATAGCAAAAGTGTCATCAAAATCGGTTTCAAAGGGACCATTTAATAGCATTTGAATTTTAAAGTCTATTTTTGTGACACCCAAACAAGAAATCCTATAAATTTCCTTATCTTTATTTATTGTTCTTAACCACTGTGCTTTGGATGGAAGCAGTTGAAAATGACAAGGACATTTTCATACCTTCCATTAACAGATTAAATATTAGCAGAATAGCAGGAGAAAAAAGTTTAATGATTTGCAGTGACTGAAATTTAGGACAAAAAAAAAAAAAAAAAAAAAAAAAAAAAAAAAAAGCATTACGATTTTGGAGCCGTTCTCTTCACATGCACCACAACCAGGGAGTGCGGAACAAATTTTGAAAAAGTGGGGGGCTGAATCAGTAAATGGCGAAAATAAAAACCGCCTAAACCCAGAACACTAACTCCTAACTATATTTGGTACATATAGTGTTGGACAGGCGGGTACGAAGGATCACCTCTCGGTGGGGAAGGGAGGGGGGGGGAGGAGTCACAAGTATCACTGACGTCGCTGCTTATTGGAAAATCTCCCTCAATTTAGGGAAAATTTTCTTCTTTTACACGTAGCACGAACGTTATTAAAAAAATACTGTTTTACTTTTTTTTTATTTTCCATGAATTATTTTGAGAAAAAGCCAAAGATACGCCAAATGAGATTTTTTGTGGTCAAATAAGTTTTTGTGCCCAAAAATGCCTAATAAAGCCCTCAAAACCAAATTATCAGTTAAAAAAAGCCAATTTAGCAACAGATTTTTTTTTTGCGGCCAAACAAGTTTCAAGAAGCCGTTTTTTTCAAGATGACGCTTATTTCAAGATTGACTTTGAACATGTTGAAATATCATGAAAAGCCATATACCAACCCTGATGAGTGTTATCTTATATCAATCGGCTATTAAAAGCCTTCCTCCCATGGATGCACCAAGGAACTACACCTTTACACAGCAGTTCTTTAGACGCACAACGTAATATACTTTGGGCTCTAAACTGTTAGCCTGTCAATGAATTGATGAATATACAATTTTGTTTTGGAAAATGTAAAATGTACTTAATAACTTTGCACGCAATCCTTAGCTGCTAAGTATATGGGAAAAATACTATAACAAAAGTATTTGTTCTGTTTTGATGGTAAAAACGACCACTGAATGAAGAAGATTTGTATTCATTTCCTTGTTTGACTTCGAAAGCAGCGTCTTTGTTCTTCTGTTTGCGTTAAGTCTGATGTCCCCTGAAGCTGAAATTATGTGACGACTTACTGGCGCCTCTTTTAAAATCTTGTTTCTTTAAAATTTTGTCACCTTTTATGCTTTCATATTGTGTAGGCCTACATGTGCGTCATTCCCGCTTTTTGCTACTCAAAAATATGTCAGTTTGATTGTATTGGAGGCTTTGCAATAAATAGATGCTAACAGCTTAATAAGTCTGAACAATTAAAGTTAGTTGGTACATCATGTGTGGGCGGTGATTAAACAAAAACATTATACTATTTATAGAGATTTACAAAAAGAATCGTTGAATTGATGATCACGAAAAGGTCAGTCTCCATGCAGCTCTACGTCACAAAAATTTTTAATTCAAGGAACAAGAAGGTATTTTAGCTCCTCCCCCTCCCCCTCCTTGACCTCTTATGATTAACACCTGTTTTGTATTTTTCATGTTTCTGAGTAACGGTTGCAATTTTCTCAGCAAGCAGACGTAACTTGAAGGAGGTGGAAGCTCTTTGGTGTGTGTGTGTGTGTGTGTGGGAAGGGAAAGGGCGGGGTGCGACATCCCCTAGAAAAACTCCAAGGGCAATTCCAATTTTGACTTTCGTCGGGTAAAAACATGGTATTGAAGAGAAATGGTAGAAAACTTCTTCAGAGTTTTCCCTTGGACCCATACCAAGGCTTCGCCCATGCATAGTAACCCAAATGCTTATCTGAGTAGATTTAAACATGTTTCTTTAAAATTGTCTTCTTTTCATTAGCTACACCCCCAGTGCTCGAAATAAAAAGAAAATCCCGGTCATGCACAAGTGGAAAAATTGCTTTGACAAACTGGTAAATTAAGTTCCATCACTGACGTTGCTCAGGCTGCTAATCTCCTTCAATTTTCGAGAAATTGTCTTCATTTTCAGGAAATTTCTTTTATTTTCGGTGAATTTTTTGCCAATCAGTAGGGAAATTTTGTTCCTTTCGGGGCAATTTTCGGGAAAGTTCTTCATTTTAAATCATTTCCTTCGATTTTGATAAATTATTTGTCAATTTTCTGAAAAATGAAATTTGACCAAAATTTCAAATAATTTACCCCAATTTTTCTTCAATTTACCTTCATTTTCAGGAACTTTTCTTCGAGATTAGGAAAATTTCGTTTATTTTCTTGCACATTCCTTAAAAATTCGGTGAACTTGGTTGTCAATTTTAGAGAAATTTCATTCATTTTTTGCATTTTTCTTAATTTTTTGGAAAATTTCCTGAATTATTAATATTTAGGCAATGTTCTTCAATTTTGAGGAAAGTTTTCCAATTGTCAATTTTAAGGAAATTTTTCCAATTGTCAATTTTCTTTCATTTTTCAAAAATTTGTTCACAAATTTTATCAAAATTGTATATAATTTGACTAAATCTTTCTTTACTGCAATTGTACCAATTGTTTCCATTTCATGTTAATAATTTCTCAATTTACCTTCCAACCGGAAAAACCGGCGGAAAGGTGAAACCCTCTTAGTATTACTTTTATTTCTTTGAACTTTTGCACAGCAAAAAAGTGTGGATAAAGCGCCCCCAGCCCGCCCTGTCCTTGCGGTCCCTGACAATTGAATATAAAATATGTACCTGTCCATATACTTAAGTTTAGATAATCATGATAAGGCTGTAAGGTAATAGAGAATTTCCACTCACAAGGGTCCCCTATACGGAAAAATCTAAAGTCCTAGTTAGATAGAGCAAAAGAGCAATCCCTGTTCAGAGCCCAATAGTAATTTGAAGCATATTGAATAATCAATAATCTCAAAGCTTATTGTATAAAATAATGCATAGGCCCTTTTAGAGAAAAGGGGGCTCGTTAGGTTTATTCTAAAATAGAACACTATTGTGGCACACACTTGTAAGTACTTTCATTATCGCCAAAATATTGACAGGCTGTCGATTCAAGTAGCAACGTTGGTTAGTTTCGTGATAGAAATTTGAAAATAATAGCAACGGTAACTAAAGATTCAAACCCAATTTACTTTTTGAACAAATTTACAAAAAGACATTACGAGAAGAAGAAAAACATTGATACTATTTTCCAGACCGTTGGGTTAGATAATCTAATGTGGGCGTAAAGAGTGTTTTTAGCTCAACATCCCTTTAAGGAATTTTGAGCTTAACGCAAAATCCATATTTTCGTTCGATTACGAGTGGAATTTTTGCAGCGTTTGTCTTAATCTCAGCGTTTCTTCGATAAATTACTGTGTTGTCTTGCTTACCTTAGAAAAACACTAGACCAAAAAGTAAGGGCGCTCGTTTTTCCGAATTTTACAGATATATTATCCACAACAGATAGGTAAACTGCATGCCTCCAT
>JAIGNY010000326.1:0-30000 GCA_020152595.1 Chiridota heheva | reverse complement strand
TGAGAGATTTTCTCAGAAAATGTTAAATTCTGCTGTTAAATAATCTTGTTGGTAAAGCAATTTAATCTATATTTGAAAGTTTTTGTAATTGATTTATTGCAATTCATAGGATTGACGGGAAGACCCCATAATGTATTAGAGAAATTTGCACAGTGCCCCATAGTGCCCTAGAAACAAGGTTAAGTTACACAAATGAAATGCTACTATAAGTCAAAAACTATATAAAATTCTCATCAAAAGGTGATACTTCCATGAAAAATTTGTCTTCATCAAGTACCGTATCCTTGAGATTTAAGCTTTAAACTGAATGATATAATCTTGTTATTGCAATTTGATTCATATTTAAAACTTGCAATTTCTGATGTTCATTGAAATACCCCACAGTGTATTACAGAAACTTACACAGGACCCCATAGTGGTGTGAATAAAAGTTTGAGATACACAAATAAAATTATACTGCTCGTGAAATAAAAAAAAAAAAAGATATGCACATTAAAAGGCAATTAATTCTTAGGAAATTTGCTTTCAGAATTATATCGTTTACTTTAAAATCCCCATAGTGTATAAGAGAAATTTGCATAAGGCCTCATAGTGCCCTGAATACAAGTTTAAGTTGCACAAAGGAAATGCTACTATAAGTTAAAAATTATATAAAATTTGCATCAAAAGGAGATAAATCCATGAATAATGTTCTTCATCATGTACCATAGCCTTAGGAGTTAAACTTTAAACTGAATGATACAATCTTCTTAATGCAATTTGATTCACGTTGATAAGAATATTAAAATTCTTTTTATTGAAATTTCTAATGTTCATTGAAGACCCCACAGTGCATTAAATAAACTTACACAGGACACCATAGTGCTCTGAATCCAAGTATAGCATGCACAAAGGGAATGATACTATTGGTAAAGAGAGTATAATAATCTAATTAAAAGATGATATTTGCATTGACAATTTGACTTTATCAAAAGCTAAATCGTATAATCTTGTTGTTATTTGATTTATGTTTAAAAGATTATTGTAATTCTTTTGATTGTAATTTGTAATGTTCAATGAAATGTATAGTCCCGTAATACATTCAGAAGTGAACGCGGTCGTGCTGATAACGTCAGTTTCGGTTTTCAATTTTTCTTATTGAAATCAAGAAATCTGTGATGTTATCGATCACACATCTGCTAGACCAAGCAAAGGATCTTGCAACTGAAATGATAATTTAGCACCAGAAGTGAAGTTACAAACATAGCGGCGTTCACTTATGAATGTATTTATGGGACAATGCCTTTCCTTTCATTGAAAAACATCATAGTGTATTAAAAACCGACAGCTAATAACATGTCTCTTTATGTCCGAAATAGATCAAAATTAGATTATTTTGAGCTAAAATAAAGTGTAGACAAATAGTATTATAACGTGACCATTTACCAACTTTAAACATTCAAAATTAACTTCCCATTGAACAGAAACTTCTGAAAGAAAACTTTCATGTGAAAAACAACAATACTAGTACAACATCTTGATGCATTCCATCAGTGCTAAAGAACAAAAACACAGATACTAAATAAGATCAATCATATATGCCAGTATAAGTTTGTGTACTGAGAAATACCATTTATATCATGACAGTTTAGCTTGTAACTCTAACTCTATTCCATACAAATAAGTGTAGAAACATTTTTTTTAAATAAAAAAACTGAGGACCCTGTAATGCGTTGTTTCAACTTGTATAGTCATACACAAAATAAGATCCCATAGTGCAATCTCACAAAGCTCTCTAGTGTGCTCTCCAGACTTGCATGAGGACCCCGTAGTGCATGACCCCATAGTGCTAGATTCGTGGGTATGTGTGTGTGTGTGTGTGTGAAAGGAGGGGGAATACAATATTTTGATGATGTTGGAATTGTGCAGAAAGTTTAAATGACTGGGTATTTCCACTAGCACCCCCATGCTGCATCATTGCCTTTGACATAACAATCTTAACGTACTTTTTTCTTGGAAAACACCAATAGCATATGACATCCACAACTTGGTATTATGATATATCGATGAGATATAAATTGTTCTGTTTATCGAAGTAAAAAATGTAATACATATTTAGTTATCAGTCATTTTTTTGCATTTTACTTTATTTTTCAAATTCATATTCATTTGACAGATGGCGCTTTACTGTGGTAAGATACGTATGTGCTGCGTCAAGAAGACTTTTTTGTCTACCAGTGGCATCAGATAACGGGGAGATCTACACGCCCCCAGATCAACCCAGTCTGGAATCACAACTTCAACAGCTCAGCTCATCAAATAACCATTCAACTTCAAATGATGTCGATCAGGACGCTGCAGTTAAAGAGGGGCATAACGGTGAGCGTGATGGTGATGAACATGTCATGTTAAGAGCAGAGGAACTATGGGATATTCCAAGAGATGCCAAGGACCTTTATTCCAAGTGGTTGAAAACAGACGAACTTAAAAAGAAGCCGAAGCAGTTGAAATTCAAAATTCTTTCCAAAACTCCCGGGTCTGTATTCATGTTCTTTTGATCAATTTGTACCAATGACACAATTTATTTCTAGCAAATAATAATACATATGTGTAAGAGACAAATTATATACATCTTCAAAATAACAAAATACATTTGTTGATCTTTGTCTTGTGTCTAATCCGTAAATTATTGCATAGAAAAGGAGGAAACTGAAGTGTAATACTTATAAAATGTTTTCCCCAAAACATTGGTTTTAACATGAATCGGAAAAGTTTGTGATAAAACAACATAAATGTGTACAAAAAGATACCATAAAAAAAAAAAACCCTTTGAGAACCAAATAAAAAAAACATAAAGAAAACAAAAAGAAGGAAGAAATTTCAAAAGATAAGGCAATTACACACTTGCATAATTTAATTACTGAAAGTTAATCTTGATACACCTGAGATGCCAGTAATTTTTTTTTTTTTTTTTTTTTTTTTAAGAATTACGGTTTTACATTTTTGTTATACTATCATCAACTGAGTTCCAGAGTTTGACTCCTGAGGTGGAGATGCACAATTGTTTTTTCCTTGTTTTTAGTTACTTTCGTTTCAAATTATTTTTTTGTTTTGTGTTATATCTATCATTGAATGTCAATGAAAAAAAAAAAGTTTTGTAAGTTCTCTGGTAATGACATTTGATAAGCCTTAAACAAAAATACTCCTGTAATAAAGTCTATAATATGTGATAATCTTAATGTTTTTAATTTGTAGAAAAGTTTGTTAGTATGGTCTAAATAATGAGCATTACATACAATACGAATAACTTTCTTTTGGTTTAAGAATAATGGAGTAATATTAAATTTATATGTATTTCCCCAAACTTCAGCAAAATAATTGATATAAGGTAGGAAAATTGCACAATATAAAGTAATAGTTTTTAAAACTTGGCTGGCTTTATGAATAACTGCAATACTTTCAGGTTTTTTGATAAATTAACAATGTGCTCTTTCCAGTTTAGATTATGATCTACATATACACCAAGAAACTGTCACATACACTCTTTCAATATTTACTTCATTTATAGTAATCTTTAGATCAGAATTTATACGACGCTTGGTAAATAACATATAATTAATTATGGCAAGTGTGTCACATTTCCCATGGAGCCCTTACATCGAGTACGTGGCGTAAAAGGAGGGGCGTGGCGTGGAAGGAGGGCGTGGCGTGGCGTGAGAGGCATGGAGGGAGGGGCGAGGAGGAAGGGGAGTGGAGGGAGGGGCACAGGAAGAGGCATAGATGGAGGGGCATGGGAAGGGGTGTAGAGGAGCGGTGTAGATGGAGGGGCGTGGGAAGGGGCTTAGAGGGAGGGGTGGAGGGAGGGGCGTGGAGGGAGGGGCGAGGATGGAGGGCGTGGATGAAGGGTTGAGGAGGGAGGGGAGCGGGAAGGGGTGTAGAGAGGGGTGGAGGGAGGGAGGGGTGGAGGGAGGGAGGGGGAGGGAGGGGTGAAGGGAGGGGTGGAGGGATGGGTGGAGTGAGTAGTGGAGGGAGCGGTGGAGGGAGGCTTTGTTAATATGACTCTTCATTGATGTATGTAAATTTTACCCTGCTGTTGTTTCATCTTTTTCAGGGCCGGCTTTTCTATGAATAATATCTCATGGAATCTTTCAATTGAAATCAAACACCTAGACCTGCCAGTTTTCACATCTAGAGATTTACAGTATGTTGGAGGGCCTGATGGTGGAAGAACATGCCTTGGACGAGGGATGTTTGGCATCACAGAACTTATGAAGATAACTGACATATCGGGATCAGATCAGTATTTTACTGTGAAAAATTCCTGGGAGATAACAAAAACGACAATGCAAAGGTAATTAGGAGAAGTAATCAGAACTTTGGGGGTGATTATAAGAAATAAAGAGGACCAGGAAAAGCGAAGGAAGCACTAAAAATCTAACACCGTTCTACGAATACTTCTTGCATAATTGAAAATTCTGCCTTTCAACAACTTCAGATTGGCAGATTTATGTTTATAAATCCTGTTATTGCGCCATCGTTTAATATGGATAAAAACAATTTCACTTATCCAGATTTGACATGTTATTTATCGTTCTTATTCCTCAACAGGAGTTCTTGGCTGAGATATAAGCCCTGCGACAATTTAATGATGTAGATGGATTTCCAAGGCTGTATGGAGTTACCTCACACCGTCCTGTCCCTTCAATAGTTGAAGAGTTTATCGGAGATGTTCGATTGAGAAAATCTCTTACTATGGGTAACGCCCTCTATATTCCAGCCCACTCGCCGATCAAATTCACGTATCTTGATTGGATGTTAATGACACATGATCTGTTCTGCGCTCTCAATTTGATGCACGAGATGGGTTGGACCCACGGAGACATTAAGATGGACAATGTGTTAATAGACAGAACTGTCGCAAAATCCACTTCTTGTATGTCATGTCGTGATGATGACGAGCGTTGGACAGCGACCTTGATTGACCTTGGAAAGACTCGGCGGATCGGCTCCGACCAAGACGTTTATGAGTTTAGCTACAAAATGAAGTGCCGGCTTTTTCGGTACAGCATGCACTCTGCCCCAGAGATTATAGAGGGACAGTCACCCTGCACGCCAAGCTCTGACATTTACTGACATTGACATCTGATGAGTGACCTTGGCGTATATACCGGCTTCCGCTTCCTCGATGCCCTCGGCGCCGATTGTATGGTGGTTGACCCACCCTCAAGGATAACGATTGATGAGGTGATTCGGCGACTCGATACACGAGTGCTCCCAAAAGAAAGAAACGTCTTTGCTGCTTTTCATGATTTTAAACAACAACAGTTCAGTGTTTCAACTATTGATTTTTTGTCGATGAAAATTGAAAGGCGGATTAAGCCTACTATTCTACACTTCAAAACGTCTTTTACAATAAACAAATATACTTCAGATTCGATATAATAAGCAGGATGGAGGAAAACTTCTCTGCGGTATTACGTAGATCAGTTTTCTACAACTGTACAAACTAACTGAAATTCTGATGATCATGCCGTCCAAATATCTCAAAAGATTCATCCGCCTATTCCGTCCATTTCAACGACAAAATTATGGATGAAATCTATCAATAAATCTTGTCAATTACTTTAATCCAAATGTTTAATAGAATGCTTTTCGGAGTGCAATAGCTTTTAATCATTCATAACATTCTATCCTTTTGATACACTTTACTTTGTACCAAACAGTTTATCGAATCTTGATTGAACTTTGATAACTATATTGAAATACAAACTTTTGAATTTCTAACGAAACTTTTGTTCATTTGTATTTTTGTACCAGCTGCTTTTATTTCACAATTCAGTTGCTTCAATCGTGGACAAAACTGTTGTAAAAATCATAATTTCCTTACATGAAAGTTTGTGATGAATTCCAACAAGCGACCTCAAAGTTCGTTTCATTTGATAAATTCCCAGTCCCCGTCCTCCTCGGCCCATGCACACACCTCCTCCAGTCCTGTTCTTCCTTGTTTTTTCAAAATGCCCGAATATTAGGTAACATGGCTTTCACATATGAAATAATATTTGTAATACAACTTATGTATTTTATAGGGTCCGGAAAGAGGCATGAGGATGAGGAGCAGGGCTGAACTTGACTCTTTTTCTGTTATTTTTTATTTAGGCCCCCTATTATTATTATCTCTTGATATCGATATTAATATTGATGATATTGATATTGATACTGTTATTATTGATATTGCTATTATTGATATTGAGATTATTATTATTATTATAGTAGTATCATTATCAAATTTGCAGTCAAGATTTTTGAGTGGAATTTTAGATGATGATTCGAATAAAAATGAATGACCAGGGGCGGATCCAGAGGGGGAGGGGGTATACATCCCTCCTTCGGTGGCAAGGTACCCCAACTTTCTTTTAAAATGTGCCCTTGTATGTATGTCATTGTGCTGTGCCTAACTCTACACCCGCCCACTATCGCCCACCCTCATCCCAAGCTCACCAAATAAAAACGCATATTGTAAGTCTATAGAATTGATCAGACCACGGAAATCGATTAACATATGTGATTCTCCTTCAATTTGAGCTATTCAGCTATTTAAAAGCCAAAAAGTTTCTGGAGTTTTGCCCATGGAACCCTCGTGGGCAGTTGCATATCCAGCTTTCGGTGCCAGAGGGAGAAAGTGCCCGAAAATATGACTGCATCATCTGAATTCTGGCTAAGCAAAAAATAATAACTGATTAAGCTGTTGAACAAAGTGAATCACTGCCAATTTGATATAATGGACGATTTTTAAACAAATCTGGGTGATTTTTGACCACATTTAGGCCAGTTTTGAACAAAATTTGGGACATTTAAAACTAAATTTCTGCAGTATTTTTGAAAAAAATTGGGAGAAACATTAAAGAAATAAAGAACATGATTTTGGAAAAATCATCAAATTTTACAGCAGGATTAGGAAACATCAGGAAATTTTAGATCCAGATTTGGAAAAATTGAGTATTTTAAAACCACTGATTCGGAAAAATCGATAAGCTTGATAACATGTTTCGGAACGATTGAAAAATTTGATATCATGAATTCAAATTTTTGAATCTGATTCGGAAACAAGAAGAAATTAGGGACATGATTTAGAAAAATTTTAGAAACTCGATTCGCAAAAATTGGGAAATTTTAGATCCGGATTCGGATGATCGGAGACCATGATTCGGAAAAGTCGGGAAGTGTGATAACATTTTTCGAAAGATCGGGAAATTTTGGGTGTTGGCACAGAAAAATTGGAACATGCTATTTGGGAAGAAACTATCATTGCTCGCTGGAAAAAATAGAGCTACGCTACAGCTTTTTCAATAATCCAAACGTTTTTCCAAATTTTTAGATCATTTTGCATGAATTTTTCCTCATTCTCAAATATTAAGGGGGGTGACACCCCACCCGTCCTGGTCCTCCATTCTGTTGTCTTCTCTTCTGTAGAGTCCCTCCCTCACACTGGTCCTCTCCTCATTCAGTCCCCTCCCCTTCTGTCCTTTTCCCTCCGTCATCTGCCAGAGTACGTAAACAGAGACCCAAAGTACGAAAACAGAGACCCAGGTATACACAAAATTCTCACTAATGAAGTAGGCTAGAGGGAAGGAGTAAAGGCACCCTCTCGGAGGACACACCCATGACCTGAAGCTAGGTACAGGCAGAAGCATAGGAAGAGGGGCAGGGGGTAAACTGTCCTCTTAGAGAATTTCACCTACCCGGATGCATGCTTTTATACCGGTTGGGAGGTAAAATTGGCAAACTGTTAACATATATGTAAACAATGTGGTAAAGCTATTGGATATTTTTTGGAAATTTTTAAGCTTTTGGAAAAAATTGCCGAAAATTGAAGGGATTTTCCAATTAGCTTCAACTTTTGATAAAAACTTAATTTACCAGTTCTTCAATTTGTCCACTTGCCATCAGGATTTTTTCCCCCTCCCCTACCCTGTGAGGAGATCCTTCCTATGCCCCTGGGCTACGGCTTGCAGGTTGGCCCATTCAACATACGATTGATCTTCCGTGGGGCCCCATGTAGTACATGAAATATTAAAAAACTTGGCAAACAAAAAAAAAGAGCAAAATACATAATAAAATGATACAAATTAATTACTAAGATATTTTTGTAATTGTTTTCTTCTTCGACACTTCAAAATTTGTCTGTGAACGCTGGGCAAGTAGCCTCATGCAGAAATTAAACAAGCTAATGTGGAAAGTGTATTGTTGAAGGTTGGCACCCTTGTCCTCCCTTAACACTTGTTAACGTATTCTAAAGAAAATTCATTGCACTCTATTCAAATGGTAGGTAGATTATAATTACTTTACTAGAATCTGTTTTACTACTTTTCTGAAATATCAACAACAAAAAAAACATTCTCAGGAGATATACAATAGAATACATACAGATTTTGAGGAATCTGAGGATATGACATCACAAGTAGTCTGATTTCAGTCATTTCTACACAAATGAAATGGCACTTGCAATTTAAAACCTGAATATAAAACTTAAATATCTCTGTAATGGAGAAAATTTCTGAATGCTTTTTTCACCATCATGTATGTAAGATGGACTTGCTTGACCAAGTCCTTTGTTCTAAATATAAAATCTATTAAAATATAGAATTATCTTTCCAGTAAGAGACATTCTTTCCTGTCTAAAATCAATTCCATTAAAGAAAATGCCAATTGTTTCTATATTATTATAGTCATTAACAAGTTAAATTCATACTGGAGCCCATTCCCGGTTTCCTTGGCATAAGCGAATGAGAACACCTGACTCACCTGGACAGGATTCCAGTCCATCGCAGGTCAACTCAGCAGTGCTGGTACTATTCAACTGGAGTGAAGTGTCTTGCTCAAGGACACAATGCAGGGCTGACAGTGGGGAATCCATTACGTCCAATCCTCACTACAAATTTTTATCTTTTCACCTGCAAGAACCTCCATTTCGGCTGGTATGACTTTTAGACTCTGCTAGAAGCAATTAAGAAACCCACCACAGATAGTTCAGTGAATTTACGCATCAGTAATTACACTCCCAATCATCTATGGTATAAATGGTGTAAATATTACCACATTACAGAAACTCCAACGGGTTCAAAATTGTGCAGCCCGTTTAATTACTAGAACTCCCCGGCATGACCACATTACACCCATTCTTAGACAACTCCACTGGCTCCCTGTATGTTACAGACCTACTTTCAAAATACTGCTCTTTGCTTATAAATCTCTAAATGGTCTCGCCCCTGCCTACCTGGCTGATGAACTTACCCTTTATAATCCACCTCGTAATCTTAGATCACGAAATAGATATTTACTTGTTGTTCCCAAAACCAACACTGCCCGTTACTCAGATAGAATTTTTAGTCACTCTGCTGCTACTCTCTGGAACAATTTGCCCGTTTTCATAAAATGTGCCCCTGAGGTCAAAACTTTCAAGAAATTCCTCAAAACTCACTTGTTTGTGGCTGCTTTTGACTCATAGCTATTTTCAGTACTTTTGATTGTTTTTTACTTGTAAGTTTTTTTTTTTTTTTACATTACCAGTTTTATACCTTTCTACCTCGCTTTTTACTGCTTTTATGGTTTGTATATACCTTTTTATACTGTTTAAGCCCTTGTATCGGTTATTAAGGTTTTTATACTGTTTAGGCCCTTGTATCGTTTTACTGTATTTAAGCTTTTATTGTGTCTTTCATGTTTTGTCTTTTGTAAAGCGCCAAGAGCCTTTTTTGGATTTGGCGCTGTAGAAGTTGTGAAAAATAATAATAATAATAATATATACACACAATGGAACTTATTGTGAAGAGCCAGGTATTGTGGATGTGGTTACTGCAGGGCCAATTTATGTGTGTAATGTGGGGCTGAGGAATCATTTGGACTTTTAAAAGGATGCTTTCATCAGTGAGTTATAAACACTCTGGTGAGTTTGGATGCATTGGACTGAAAAATTTATAACCAGAGTTATTCATCATGCCAACCTTTCGCATTCGAGCATGATTCCTTAGCCACTTCACCTATATTATTATAGTCATTATACTGTATTTACAAATACATACCACAGAACGGCCACAAATGTCATATTTTTGGACAGGCACTGAGCCATGAATATTCATATAACACCATCAATAAATATTGCCATTGTAAACTGATCATCAGGATGATTCCCGATAAGGGTGTTTCAGCTGGTGTCATGAGGTTACGTGACTTTGTTTACATCGCCATTTTGTCGGGAAAGTGACACTGTCGTCTGATGTATACTTAATTAGACTTACAAACGTTTGCATGTTGCTATATGAGATCATATTTGTAAGATAATTATGCTGGAATCTTGCTGTGCCATTGGTTGCACTAATAGACGTGTGGCGGGGAATAAAAAGGTGTTTTCTCGATTTCCATCTGATCCTGATCAACGTTCGAAGTGGGTTTCTGCTGTATGACGCAACGGCTTTCAACCTAAGGTTCACACTAGGATTTGCAAGGAGCACTTTGTATCAGACAAGTAGGCTTCATGCATATAACGAACAATCAGATGGCATTCACGTAAAAGTTACTCTTCGTATGAATTTATTAAACGTAAGGAAAATATGAAATAAAATCAGAAGCGAACAAAAAAACAAGTGCAATCAGTAAAATTTGCTGAACTGGTACTGGTAGGTTAGCATGCAGTATGTTTGTTGTATGTATGATGTAACTAGAGCTGTGTGAAGTCGCGTGAAACACAACAACGCTTGCCCTGAAAAATGGCTTCCAGATGAGTTAAGAGTCACATGATGAAATCCCTCTATAGACAAACACATCCAGATAAATGTAATATGTTCCTTGCAAACCCTCTCGCTATAGTTAACAAGGTTGATTACACCTTAAAGGATTAGTTCAGTGGTCAATCAGATTTATCTTGTATGAAAGAGGACTTTGAAAGAAAGAAATGGTGAAGAAAGCATTCAAAAATCTTATTCCGACAATTCCGTTAAGGAGATATTCAAGTTTAAAGCTCTGTCTTATCTGTGTAGAAATGACTGGTGTAGTAAGTCTGATATGGAAGGTTGGTGCCCTCATCCACACATTCTTAACAATTGTGAATGTATTTCAAAAAAAATGTATTTAATGTTTTTACTATTTGAATTATTTTCCCTCAAACTTTCTTCAGATAATATATTACTATTACCCTTACAAGACTCTGTTTGACTACTTTCCTGACATATTCAACGGTTTTTAAGCCATGAAATCACAGGATGAACTATGATAGAATACATACAGACTTTGAGGAATATCAGGCTGTGACATCACAGTTAGTTTGATTTCAGTCGTTTCTACACAATACCAAACTTTAAACTTAAATATCTCCTTAACGGAATGAGATATTTGATTACTTTCTTCACCGTTTATTTTTTAAGTCCTTTTTTATATAAGATGGACCCCTCAACTAATCCTTAAAATACATTTTCAATTTTTTGAAAGTCAGAGCATAAGGAATCAGAGAAAGGTAATGCTGGCTACTGCCTGGGACAGTGTCTATTGTAACGAGCTTTAAGCACAATTGGAAAAATGCTACATAAGAACTGAGTAATATTATTATTGAGTTCTTTTAACAGTTAAAAAAGTCTATGAAGTGTCTTCATGTGAGCCCCGTCACGCTTGATATCCACTCCTGAAGCTTCTGTAATTCATCATATCCAAGTTCGTGATTGAGATCAGGGAAACTGTGAAATTGTGTGGACACACCTAATGCGGTCAATTTGTCAACAGTTTGATGCCCCCATTTATACAAGACCAGCTCATCTTTCTTTCCATGGCAACAAAAAAGCGGAGGCAACTTTTTATCCGATGCTTTCAGGTTCTGATATGGAAGAAAGATTAGATAGATACCATAAGATTTCCATAGCTAATGGTAGCTCATCAAAATGAGTAGAAAGAATAAGAAAAAATTTAAAATTAGTAATTTAATATGCCACACCAAAATTGACTGAATAACCTTATTTTTAATTCATTGACCATGTCTACCATTTGAAAGGCTCACAAACAGAAAAAAAACTTGTATTATATTTAGTGGTAAAGAAAACAAGGCTTTTAAAATCTAAAACTGCATGTTATAGACCTTTTCAAATTTGAATCGGCAATTTCCGTAAAACTAATTTAAATAATGTCACATGACCGAGATTCACATGTCCATAATGGACCACTCATATACTGGGGGAATCTTATGGACCAATTAAATACTGGGGGAATCTTAACCGTCTGCACAATTCATGCACGGTATGGGACTAAGTGTATGAAAAAATGTTTTGAAGCGCACTTATCATATACATGCATTATACATGAAGGTAATACGTGTGTAGTCTTGTTTACAATTTTGTCCTCAAAACTGCACCTGACTGGTTAGGAAACAAAGAAAAAAATTCCTCCAGCATTTCATTGGTCGTAGCACTGAAGAAATCATGTTCGGCTAAATCGGTTTGAAAAGGTCTATAGTGTAAAGGAATGTGTAAATCATGAACATTCTAATCTTTTATGAAGAAAACATTCAAAAAGTGAAATATACAATTTCAAAACCAAGCAGCATCCTTCCTGTTTCAATAAAAGAATAAGTTGAGTGGTCAAGCATGTCCATCTTGCATGAGTGGTCAAGCATGTCCATCTTGTATGAGTGGTCAAGCATGTCCATCTTATATGAGTGGTCAAGCATGTCCATCTTATATGAGTGGTCAAGCATGTCCATCTTATATGAGTGGTCAAGCATGTCCATCTTATATGAGTGTCCATCTTATATGAGTGGTCAAGCATGTCCATCTTATATGAGTGGTCAAGCATGTCCATCTTATATGAGTGGTCAAGCATGTCCATCTTATATGAAAGAGGACTCCAAAAGAAACAAAACAGTGAAGAAAGCATCCAAAAATCTTATAACGTTGGGAAGAAATTCAAGTTTAAAATTTTATATTATTTATGTAGAAATGCCTGAAATCAGACTAGTCGTGATTCTATCATATCTTTTCTTGAGATTTTGTGGCATAAAAGTAGTAAAACAAAATCTAGTCTTACCTGTGTAGAAATAACTAGTGTAGTAAGTCTACTATGGAAAGTTGCCATCTTCATCCTCACATTCTTAACAATGCGTTAATGTATTTTAAAAGAAAGTTTATTTAATTTTTCAACTTTTTTAAAAACTTTCTTTAGGTGGTTATGTTATAAATACCTTTCCTAGATTCAGTGTTACTACTTTTTTTTTACATATCCCATGGTTTTTAAACCACAAAATCAGGACAAAATATGAGACAATATAAAAAAACTTTGAGGAATCTGAGGCTATAACATCACAACTAGTCTGATTCCAGTCATTTCTACACAAATGATACTAAAGTTTAAACTTAGATATCTGCTTAACAGAATAATATCTTTGAATGCTTTCTTCATTTTGTTTCTTTTTTTGAAGTTCTCTTTCGAATTAGATATACTTGCTTGAACCCCAAACTAATCCGTTAACAAAGAAAGAATGGCAAAGTACTTCTGCAGAGTCTTTCCTTTTACTAATGAATTGTTATATTGTTATTTCAATGTTTCCTTAGGAAATATTTTCTAAGAATAAAAGAAACGTGAAATCTTTACGCAGTGCAATCCACATTAACAAAGAAAAAATGCTGTATTTATTTGAACATATATGTAACGTAAAACAAAGTTACCCTCATAATTGAATATAAAATCAATCAAGCTTTCAGTTTTTATAGTTACATATTTAAAATAGTACTCGCCCGGACTGCTAATAAAAAAAAATGTTTTAAAGATATAAACTTACACCCTAATATAATGTTCATGTGCAATTTGTAAATAAATTTCAAGTTAGCTATTTTGTAATTTTCATGCTCCTTTTCTTAATGATAATTATTTTCAAAAGCTTTTTTTTTAATTTTGAGATACATGCCATATTATTTTTTAGGGAAGTTAACTAGGATCACAAACCCATGGCTTTGATACTACTTCTGATTAGGCCTAAAAGAAAAGTTGTTGGTTTACCCTCCTCTGCCACCCCTAACTTACGAAACAAAATAGAGGTGGCATTTTTAAAAAACAAGTTTCTTTTTCTTTTTCAAAACTCCCTATGCTTCGTCAAAATCCCAACAAAGTGCTATTGCACCAACTTTTGCCTGTTGCTGCTACTGTGGAGAAAACGAAATCCACCGCCCACAAGAGTCTGTGATTGACTAATAGAATACAAAGTTGTCCTGCCTGTTTGTAACAAGTGTGTCAGGGAAGGAAAAGAAAATCCCAAATCACACAAAAAGTATCAGTGAGATATGGAAACTGAACAAATTGAAAGGAACCAACAATCTGAAAATGAAGTGAAGTGTTTTAATTCTGTTTTATATGTGTTCTTGATACTATACTTGAGTGAGCCAGTGTTGGTTGACAGTGTCATTAGGAAATATTCCATTTCAGAGATCTGTGGAGAAAAAAACAATTCAGCCTGCCCATCCCTTACAATTTTCCACAAGAAAGGGCAAACAAATATTTTTTTTTTTTTCTTTTAGGCCTAATCCTAAACTAGAACTGTCAAAGGACAGTATGCTCGACTATTCAAAGCTAGAATAGAGAACAAGCTTATAGAGGGAAGTATATACAGAAAATGGGAAGCAGGGGCAGATGATTTTTAATTACTTGAGCTTTGAAAGATGCACTTACATTTTCATTTGCACTACAAGCTTTAAAATATCTTTGAGTTTTCCAAGATATTTTAAGACAACAAAGCTCAAGATTACCTCACCCAGTAACTCAGAAATCATGTCAAACCCAGCAGTCTTTATAACTACAACACCTCTTTTAGTTCTATCAATTGAATAACAAAGAAAGGAGAGACCCTGACTTGTTAATGTCAATGAAAGAATGCCATTCAACTCCTTTCCAACCTGTACCCTCTCCCAGCCCCTACACATTCCCAGAACTACATCCTGGATTGTAATACAACTTCCAATTTCAAAAAATATGTGTGTCAAGAAACGTCAAGCAGCATGAAAAATGTACAATAACATTAAAGTAAAATTATGTGAAACAATACTGCTTAACGTATGACAAACTAGACATTAGAAATGATACAAATCCCCTCACTGCTAATAATGCATATTCCAGACTGCCACACATTCCATCCCAACCTGTCCCAAATGTCATCCCACATCTATACTCCATGCAATCACACCTAAAAACCAGATACTGTATGTCATTCCACCACTTGCATGACCCACATGCCATCACAACTGAAATCCAGATGACATCCCACCACATGACATTCCCCCTGTCCCACATGTCGACCCACCCTGTTCCACATGCCAACCCACCCTGTTCCACATGCTAAGCCATCCTGTTCCACATGCCAACCCACCCTGTTCTACATTCCAATCCACCCTAACATGCCAACACATCCTGACCAACATCCCACCGTACCCTGCCCTACATACAATTCCACCTTGTCCCACATGACCTCATCCTAATTCCTTCAGCTACTTTATCATCATGTCATCTTCTATCCCACATTCTGCTTATTGTTTATATTTCTCTAATTTAACATTCTTTAGAAGCGAGGAGACTTTTATTTGCTCCTTTATTCATGGCAAGACAAACACTTGATTGATATTCATGTCAGGAATATCAATATCATAACAAAACTACGAATGTGAAGTTAGTAAGTCATAAGCCATATATTTTGATCTCAGATCAAACATATTGCAGCAAATGCACATTATACCTCACCATTAAGTGTGAACAATGCTCGTCACATATACTGTATGATCATTTGTTTAAGCAATATCATCATACCCACTTTAATTCAAGATATACCACATGTAAAAATATTTTCATTTCTATGCAAATAGGCTAACTATTATGCACACGCAATCCCCCAATCATGCTCAACTGAACAGTACCAATGCCCTCCACCACTGAACCAAATAGTAAGTAATTATCTTAGGTTACATATTTTGTATGCAAGTCTATTGTTATGCAAATAACCTACTTAATATGCACACTACACCTCACCATTGAGTGTAGACAATGCTCTTCACATGATCAATTGTGTAAAACAAAATCACCACTCCCACTTTAATTTAAGAGATATCCTAGATACAAATATTTTCATTGTTATGCAAATAAGCTAATTAGTATGCCACACAACCCCTAATCATGCTCACTTGAACAGTACCCCTATGCCAAGTTACATGAATGTACACCATTCATAACTTAAGTTATGAAAACTTTCTCCAAATATTTTAACCAAAACTTTAACCTGACAAATATTTTCATTGTTATGCAAATAAGCTAATTAGTACGCACACACAACCCTCCAATCATGCTCATTTGATCAGTCCCCAGGTCCTCTACCCCTCTGCCAAGTCACATGAATGTACTCCATTCATAACTGAAGTTATAAGACTTTAACCAAAACTTTACCAGGTTTTGACACTGATGCCGACGGTAGTAGAATAACTGTACTATTCTTTGAATAGTCGAACTAAAAACTTGTAAACATGGTAATATCTGGAAACCAGTGACACAACAAGAGGGCATAAATCCCATGAGTCCGGAGTAAGATTCGAGATTTGGGGGTCCTTGAGAAACTTAAGATACTTTATTAAATGGACAAAATATATAATCTTAAAACACCTTTCAAGAGGAGGGGGAAATGTCCCCACTATCAACAAACCTGGTGGGAATAGTGGACGAGCTTGCTCTCCACTGCAAGCAGCCCATGGTTGCAAACAGTTGTGCGTACAATATCTCACAGAAAGTGCAGACTCAGAATAACTGAAATATTTCTCTCTAGCCAGTATAATGTTGGATGAACTTTAAGATAAAAAGGACAAAATCATACCCTACCTTCAAGACTTGTGAATCATCATTGACAAACGAAGAAAGGGTAAAGACTCCAGCTACATCCGGAAAAAATCTGTAGCCAAGATGATATGCTAAACCTCCTCCCATGGAAAATCCACCTTAAAGGTAATAGAAGGTATAGTTTAGTCAAATCAAGTATGTCAGTCATATTGCCCAATAATTCATCACAATGATACAAAGTGTATTTATTACAGGATTACTAAGTGGTGATTTCATCTCAGTGTCAAACTTTGTGATGTCAACAGATGAACACATCTCAATATCCTGAAATAGTTATTAAAAATATGTTCTTCAGTTTTAACCAGTTATAAGTTTGATTTCGTCTTTGCTGATTACCTGTTGCCCTAGGGGTATAATCAACTTTTAAAATATCCCGTTGAAATCAGATATTGACCTTTAAAATATATTTTGGAGAGGAAAGAAAACAGGATTTACATAAACAATTGAAAATGTGTTCATCTGCCTATGTCACAAAATATTGTGCAATAAGGCCAAAAAAATGTAAATGCTGTAAAATGGTCAAGTTTTTAACAGATTTTGATGGGAGTTTTTGCTGTATTTATGGTTCATTCTATATTTTGAATTATGTCAGCTCAAGTTACTTCTAGATGTCATCAGACCTTTAATGTGAAAATCTTCTTTCAGTTGAACAAAGTGAGCACCGCTCTCATATTAGTTATGAAGCAGTGTTTACAAATTCGACCATGATTTAGGGAAGATTGGTGCAAAAAAGACTGCTGCATGGCTAACTGGAAGTAAAAGCTTGTAAGCAACTTTGATGAAACTTTTGTTATTCTTAAATGGTTATCACGTATAAGGCCAGTTCTGGTGTTAATGTTAAGAAAACTATACAATACAATTCAATGGTTCTGATTGGCAGATCATATTTACACAAGCACTGACAAGCCGATCGAAAACAACAGCAGAAGTGACGTCACTGGTATGCAGCAGATTTACTGGTGCTGTTTCAAGCAATTTTCTTGTAACGAGATTCCCTCTTCACGGGACTGACTGTTACAGATGTTTAACAAACACTCACCTATAACTATTTTTTGCATGGGTATTCCGTTTTTGACCTCATCGTTTATGATACACCCCACCTGGTTACACATCTCGTCTATGGTTTCTACACTTTCAGGAGCAGATGAAGTAATTCGTACACGGTCAAACCATACATTACTTAAGGCACCATTCATAGGGGTGTATGGTCTAACTTGACAGAAAAAGAGAAAAGAGAATACTGTATGCCTTAAAAGTATTATTATATTTTGGGAAATAAAAAGATACACCTGAAACAATCCAAAATTTGTTGGTGAAGGTACTCAAAGGCAATGAGAGCACCCTCTGTACTCTGTATAATAACTGTGACATCATAAAATATCGTTCTCTCTTTACTTCCAAGATGGCAAGAAATTGTTAAAGGAATATTCAAATGAATTTTCAAATTGGTGAAAAAACTACGATATCTTATTCCGTTTAGGAGTTATTGCATTTCAAAGATTTCACCGGTGTGTTTAGAATAAGTATATTCCTTCAAGGAATATACTTATTTTGACTAAGTTGGCAAATGTCATTGCTAGATTGAACAAGACAGTAAAAATAGGTAACACCTGTCTGTCCACTGACTCAGCATAATAAAAACAAATGTTGAAGTAGAGTGAGTTTGTTTGTTTGTTGTTGAGGCTTAACCTCACTGCAGCAGTCAAAGTCAAATGTTCCAGTCAAATGAGGCATTCCCCATCCCCAGGCTCCTCATTATAGTTCTTTCATTTAGTAATTTGTTCTCAATTTAGAGAGCAAGGTCCTACTGTCACCCATTGGTAACAACTACCAAGTTGGGTTTTCTTATGGTTGCACCAGCGAGTCACCCTATTTGTACCTTCTATCCATATTTCTATTGTAACTATTAAACAAAACATGTTAGACAGATTTCTAAAACTGACAACTTACAATGTCTTTATAGTTATATAATTAGTTTGGCAAAGTTACCTGAAAAATTTAAAGTCAACCTGGGAAGTTTAAAGTCAAGATATTAAACATTCAAGAATATTTTAAAGCAAAGTAAAACAAGGACTCACCTTAACGGAGCAGTGGGAAAAATAATCTTTGTATTATTTAGTTGTAAATCCCTTCCAAGTACACTTCTGATCCAAGTCAGGATACCCTCCCCAGAGTCTCCTGTCGAAATTAATCATAAATAACAAAAGAAAGAGAAATAGCAAAAACTCATGCTGACAGTAGAAAATACATTTGCGAGGGTAAAGTATATTCAAAATCAAAAAAATGGGGAAAAGTGACCACTTTATTCAGAAGACTCAAATCTTCTGCCCAATCACAAAAGCCAATATTGTGCTCCAACATCTACGACATTGCTACTCACAACGCCCTCACCCAATATTTCTTAAATAGTGTATAAAGCCATGCTTAAACCATTTCCGAAATAACGTACGTACGTACATTGTGTGTATAATTGTACACTGTGTGTATAATTGTACACTGTGTGTATAATTGTACACTGTGTGTATAATTGTACACTGTGTGTATAATTGTACACTGTGTGTATAATTGTACACTGTGTGTATAATTGTACACTGTGTGTATAATTGTACAGTGTGTGTATAATTGTACACTGTGTGTATAATTGTACACTGTGTGTATAATTGTACACTGTGTGTATAATTGTACACTGTGTGTATATGTACACTGTGTGTATAATTGTACACTGTATAATTGTACACTGTGTGTATAATTGTACACTTGTACACTGTGTGTATAATTGTACACTGTGTGTACTAATTGTACACTGTGTGTATAATTGTACACTGTGTGTATAATTGTACACTGTGTGTATAATTGTACACTGTGTGTATAATTGTACACTGTGTGTATAATTGTACACTGTGTGTATAATTGTACACTGTGTGTATAATTGTACACTGTGTGTATAATTGTACACTGTGTGTATAATTGTACACTGTGTGTATAATTGTACACTGTGTATAATTGTACACTGTGTATAATTGTACACTGTGTGTATAATTGTATACTGTGTATAATTGTACAATGTGTGTATAATTGTACACTGTGTGTATAATTGTATAATTGTGTGTGTATAATTGTACACTGTGTGTATAATTGTAGTGTGTATAATTGTACACTGTGTGTATAATTGTACATTGTGTGTTTAAATGTACACTGTATAATTGTACACTGTGTGCATAATTGTACAGTGTATAATTGTACACTGTATGTATAATTGTACACTGTGTGTATAATTGTACACTGTGTGTATAATTGTACACTGTGTGTATAATTGTACACTGTGTGTATAATTGTACACTGTGTGTATAATTGTACACTGTATATGGAATGTGGGGGCAGTGATGTGTAAATTCTGAACATCGCTGATGTAAGGGCGTGAATCTTTCATGAAGTTTCTTGATAAATTTGTTAAGTTTGCTTTTATAAGTCTGGAGGACTCTGTCTCCCAATATCTTTATTTTCAAGAAAGGTACTAGAAAATACCTCCAATAGAGGGATTTCATCATTGACTCTTAACTCAACTGGACTCCATTTCGCAGGGCAGTGGCATTGTTGCATGTCACGCATCTTCACACAGCTCATTCACATCACATGTACAACAAACATGCTACATGCTAACCTACCAGTACCACTTCAGCAAATTTGACTAATTGTAAGTTTTTGTCCGCTTCTGATCCTACTTCACATTTTCCTTAAGTTTTATATTTTTACCGTGTATATGAAAAGCAACTTTAACATTAACGCCAGTTGATTGTTCGTTATACTACTCAGACAAAGCCTACATACCTGATATAAAGTGCTCGCTGCAAATCCTAGTGTGAACCGTAGTTGAAGCCGTCGCATCGTACAGTAGAAACCTACTTTAAACGTCGATCAAGATCAGATGGAAATCAAGAAAATGTCTTTTCATTCTCCTGCATACATCTATTAGTTGAACTAAGGGCACAGCAAGATTCCAGCATAGTTATCTTGCAGAAATAATCTTATTTAACAACATGCAAACGTATGCAAGTCTAATTAAGACAGCAGATGACAGTGGTTTTGACCGACAAAATGGTGATGTAAACAAAGTCATGTGACCTCGTGACGTCAGCTGAAACACCCTTATACTGTAATATCTCCCACAATTCACAAAAATTTGAGATACTTTTTTCAGGACCTTTTTTATGTTCCTGAAAATTGAAATTCCAGGCGTTTTATTATTACTAGCAAAATCAAGTTACCTGTAAATCAGAACTATTTACATTTGATTATGAAAAAATCTGAAATTTGGGGTGAAAATACTCTTCCAAATCTATGTTGACTATTTTTTAGACATTTATTAATTAGTTATCTCAATGAATTTGATAGAGGCTACAAAAAAGTGCTGTTTGTCTAACATGGCTCTTAGTAGCTACAAATTTTCCCAGATTTTGCACCTACGGAAGACAGTTTTTGAACATTTTTTGCATGGAATGGGTTCTTTACAAATTTGTCCTGCTATCTTTAACAATTTCATGTCCAAGGATGCAAGTGGTCTTAAGTAAGAATCAAAATTCAACAAAATTTGAGGTTTTTCCTATGCAGACTTTGCTTTTTTTGTCCTCGCATGCATCAGTTATGGGAGAATCCCAGATTTTGTATTGATTTTTGTTTTTAAGATTATTGTAGAGTCAGGAACCAAGTTAGAGCCATGACAAGAAGAGCAAAAGTTTTATTTGAAAAAGATATTGCAAGTAATGCAAAAACCATTCCCAAGAAATTTTGGAATTATACCAAGAGTAAGACCAGCTATAAGCAGGGTATTGCACACTTGTAAACTGGATCATCCAATGAGAATAGTAAGAATGTGCTTACTACAACTGACCTCGAGAAAGCCCAAGTTCTTTCTGACTTCTTTAAAAGTGCTTTTACAGTTGAAGATACATCCAACATCCCTCCACTTGCTTTAAGATGCCGTAACTCCTCTATTGATACAGTAAATGAAGATACATCCAACATCCCTCCACTTGCTTTAAGATGCCATAACTCCTCTATTGATACAGTAAATGAAGATACATCCAACATCCCTCCACTTGCTTTAAGATGCTGTAACTCCTCTATTGATACAGTAAATGTATCTGAAGAGACAGTTCTTAAAAAGTGAAATAACCTGACTCTAAGCAAATCTCCAGGGCCTGATGGAATTCACCCACGCATGTTAAAGGAATGTGCCGCTGTTTTGACTCCATCTTTAACGAAGCTATTTAGGAGGTCTCTTTCCAATATGTATGTTCATACGGACTGGAAAGTTGCAAATATTTCAGCCATCTTTAAAAAGGGTGACAAATTTATTGTTTCAATTTATCATCCTATAAGCCTAACTAGTGTCATTTGTAAACTATTTGAATCCATCATCAGAGATAATCTTATGTCATAACTATTAAACAATGATCTGATAAGCTCAAAGCAGTTTGGTTTTATGGGAGGAAGGTCTACTGCACTACAACTATTAAACATTTTGAATAATTTTACAGAAGCCTGGGAAAGTAATGAGCCAGTTAAAGTTATTTATGAAAGCTTTTGATACTGTACCTTATGGGCGTTTGTTATATAAACTCAGTAGATATGATATCAAAAATCCTCTATATGGCTGGATAATTCCTTTCTAACTAACAGATCTCAATGTGTCATGTTTAATGGTTGCAAATCAGAATCAGTTACTAGTGGCATACCCCAAGGCAGCGTTCTAGGTCCATTACTCTTTGTTATATATATATTAATGATCTACCTGACATAATTAACTCAACTGTATATCTTTTTGCGGATGACACCAAGCTTTATAAATGTGTTAATTCAACGCATGATCGTGATATTCTTCAAGAGGATCTTGATAGTTTGAGTGGATGGTCTTCTGACTGGCTATTGAAGTTCCACCCAGGCAAATGTAAAGTCCTTGACATCTCAAGGCACCACCATCCAATATTCCAACCATATTCTACAACCTATTCTATGCTAAACCATACTTTGGATTTTGTCTCCACTGAAAAAGATCTTGGTGTTACCTTTTGACTCTAGCCTATCCTTTGACTCTAGCCTATCCTTCGATGCACATACTAATGAGAAAGTCAACAAAGCAAGCAAAATATTAGGACTTATCAGGAGAGTGTTTACTTTTCTTGATGATGTATCGCTCGTACAACTATATAAGGCCTCTGTCAGGCCACATATTAAATTTTCAAATTGTATTTGGTCTCCACACATGAAAAAGCATATCGACATGATTGACAGCATTCAGAGGGAAGCGACTAAATTAATTCCATCATTATCGCATCTATCATATCCAGAGCGACTAGCCAATCTAAACCTACCAACATTGACATATAGGAGGGCCAGGGGTGATATGATTGAAGTATATAAGATCATCTCCAACATCTATGATCCAGCTGTGACCAAGTTCTTTGTTTTCAGGCATAATATTATAACTAGAGGCTCAAAATCCAAAAAGATTCTACAACCATATTGTCGCACAAGTCTTCGTCACAATTTCTTTTCTAACCATGTTTGTAAACTTTGGAACTCTCTACCAGTTGTTGTGATAGATGCTAATAACTGAACATTTTAAAAAACAAGACTCGATAAGAATTGGTGCAAGCGGGCATTCCACTTTCATTACGACAGTGACACAAATGAGCTCTTAAGCTCAGGATTTACTACGATCTGGACCTTCAGGCAGCACGCCGTTCATCCAGAATTCATCATAGGTAGGTATCATAGGTAGGTAAAGTACCATATATTTCCGTTTGTTTCTACTTTTTACCAAATATGAATAATTCCTTCTAATAATTTTCAACATTTATTACTACTTATGTGTTTGACTGGATTCAAAATGTTGCAAATCACCAAAATAAATTGGCCTGGGAATTTTTTTTAAATAAAACTGCCCGCCCGCATCACTTTTCTAACTGGTTTAGGGCAATAAGCTTCTTTTTTTTTTAATGGGGCGGGGCCTTAATTGAAATGACCAGAACTTCAAGTGTTCAGCCAAATTGATGTGTTCAGCATTTTATGGACTGCCCACAGTTTGGTTCAAGCACTCTTCTAAGCACAGCATGATTGAATACAATGCTATGCAATATTATGCAAAATCACCGAAACAACAAACTTTTACTTTCAATGGCTGCCAACTTCCCTCCTTACCTTGTAAACACGAAAAGCTTAGTCCTCTGTATTAAGGAGAAGCTCCCAAATCAAATGATATCACTGAGTAAAACTTATTGTTAAAAATGCACCAAAAATTGTTCTTTTCTTGAAGTTTGGCTCAGTGGTCTTTTACAGTGAAATGCCTGCATAGAACTGACTTTTGTGCACTAGGCCTGGTTAATACGCATACGTGTTTGCACAGAAATAGAGAAAGAGCAACACAGCCATTGAATTTCACAGCCATTTTTCTACACGTATATACAGCACAAGACTTGGTTTGCGCTGTTTGTTGGAAATTGCAACATGTATAACACAGTATTCCAAATATTGCGCACGGTAATTTCAGAAGTGTAATACATCTTATTTGGGCATGCACATGCCAGATTGGAAAGGTTGTGGTGTGCACACAAATTTGAACCTCTATGCCAGCACAGTAGGGCAGTTTTAAAATCTTCCACGCACTTTGCAAACTTTTCAATCTGGTGCACATGTACATGCACCGGTTTTCCTATTGTTTAGAGCGTTTCACAATTTAAAAAAAACTGAGAAAAAAATTAGTGTATTTATTTCTCTTTGAATTTTGACATTTATCGCTGTTGTTTCTCTCCAACTTTTACAAGTGCAAGTGGAAACTAACTGATGTAAATAACATAACAAGGTTATGGGCTAAGAAGGGTTAGTCACCCCATAAAGGGTTAGTCACCCATAAAGGGTTAGTCACCCCATAAAGGGTTAGTCACCCCATAAAGGGTTAGTCACCCTATAAAGGATTAGTCACCCCATAAAGGGTTAGTCACCCCATAAAGGGTTAGTCACCCCATAGAAAGCCCAAACTAACACCACCACCACAAAAAAGATGCCCAGGGTTAGTAAAAAACTTATCAATGTTGACCTTGAAATTGTGAACAGAATTGGAGCTACAGTAACTTCCCACTCAGGCAAACCATTCCACTCATTAACAGCTCTTTGCGAAAGCTAAAACACCGAATATCTATCCGTGAAAACTCTTTGGTCAACTTCAAACTGTTACCACGTGTCACATGAGGATTAGCTGAAACATGCAAAAAATTACAGGAAGTGAAAGCATAACTACCAGATAGGAACTTAAAAACCTGAATCATATCGCCACGTACTCTTCTCAACTCAAGCATGGTCAAACCTAAAATTCGCAACCTAGATTCACAATAGAGATTCCTTACTTCGGAAATAAGTCTGGTGGCTCTTCGCTGAACCGGCTCATAAAAGGGACTCCAAGCCTGAATATCATACTCAAGTTGAGGCCTGACTAACTGCTTATACAAATTAAGAACAACCTCTCTACTAAGAAAACAAACATTTCTTTTAATCAAACCAAGCATCCTATTTGCACTTGCAGTTGCTAAACCACACTGTTTAAAGGCTTCAGATTGCTAGTAAAGACAAAACTTAGATCCATTTCTTGATCAACACAACCAAGATTTGAACCATTCATGCAGTAATCAAAAGCCAAATTGTTCTGACCAAAATGAATAACTTTGCATTTATCAACATTAAATGGCATCTGCCATGTTTGGGACCAACAAACTAACATATCCAGATCAGTTTGCAAAAGTAAAGAATCCCTAGCATCAGGGAGCTGTTATCATCAACAATCCTGTACAGCTTAGTGTCATCAGCAAATTTACAAATCTTGGAACCAGGGGAAACATCAATATCATTAATGAAGATTAAGAAAAAAAGCGGACCCAATACAGAACCCTGAGGAACACCACTTGTAACCTTCTTCCATGGAGATACTTCACCATTAACAACAACTCTTTGTGACCTGTCAACTAACCAAGAATATATCCAACTGGTACACTTTCCCTCCACACCAAGTGCTCTTGTTTTCATCATGAGCCTGCCTAATAGAACCTTATAAAATGCTTTTTGGAAATCTAAATGGATAACATCCACATTATGATCAGAATCAACTTGTTTAGTAACATCATCAAGAAACTCCAACAAATTAGAAACACAAGACCTCTTAGGTAAGAACCCATGCTGGGACAAATTCAACAAATCATTGACCAGTAAATGATCTAGTACAACATCCTTAACAATGGATTCCATGACCTTGCACACAACACTAGTAAGACTCACTTGCCTATAGTTACAAGGCAAATTGTGGTCATCCTTTTTAAGAATAGGAGTGACATAAGCAATTCTCCAATCACTGGAAACAACACCAACATCAAAGTACTTGAAAAGATAATACTCATGGGAACAGAAAGAACATCAGAACACTCACATAAGACAGCAGAATGTATACCATCTGGACCGGGTGCTTTATTTGAATTCAAACCCTTCAACTTCTTAGACACAACATCAACTGAAAAATCAGCATTCTTAATGGACACTGGAGAGTGCACACTAAGATAATCCACAACATCATCAGCAGGGGACTCCTTAGTAAAAACAGACACAAAGTAGTCATTCAAAACCTCAGCCATATCCTTACCACTATTGATAGTAACACCATCATTACCCTGAAGGGGACCAACAACCTCCTTGGTTTTTTGCTTTAAGCGAACATATTGTAAGAATGAAACAACTTAGGATTATTCTTAACCTCTTTGGACAAACGTTTTTTTAAAAGCACTTTATTATCTCTTATCAAACCCTTTGTGAACTTTTCATGATCCTCATACCTAGCAAGCTCTGCAGGACACAACAACGCCACTTCTTCTTTTTTCAAACAGCCTGCAAAACCTCCCGAGACATCTGCACTGGCCGATTATGCCTACAGACTTTCTTTCATGGGACAAACCTATTTACACCCTCCAAAACTATAGTTCGGAAAACATCCCATTCTTTAGAAGGATCTAAGTCACGGAGCAAAGAAGTCCAATCGAATGACAAATCATCCTGAAGTGCATTAAAGTCAGCATTCTTCAAATCTAAAACCAGTTTATTAGCTGGGGAAGCCTTTGTGAAACAATACAGATCAAGACTAATAAGGTTATGATTATTATACCCTACTTTACCGCTACTTAGCACATTACTAAGCATACTATCTTCACTACTGAATATCAAATCAAGACAATTACTACCATACGTGGGAAACAGCACATGCTGGGTAAAAAAGCATTCAGATACAGCTTCCAGAAAGTCTTTACCATGTGGACCACTAGTACAAAGATTCCAATCAATATCTGGAAAATTAAAGTCCCCAAAAACAATAACCCTTCTAGAAGCAACTTTTCTGAAGCAGTCAAACAATTTCTGATTGTTCTCAGGACTAGAATTTGGTGATCTATACACAACACCAACAGCCACTAAACTACCAACAATGCCATCAACAATAAACTCACACCATAGGTAATTTGAAAAACCAAAAGAAAAATGAGCAGTCCTATCTATACAATTAAAACTGTCTTTCACAAACAATAAAACGCCACCTCCTTTACCATTGAGAGAATCTAATCTGTCTTGCCTGAAAACTGAATAACCTAGAATATGCACCTCTGAATCACTAATTTCAATATAAATCCAACTGTCAGTTATACCAATTATATCAGGTCTACTAATTGAAACTTCAGCCAGAAGCTCATCACGCTTATTCAAAATGCTACAATCATATAAAAATATAACCTTAAATATACCACTAGAACAATCCCTGTCCCCAGAAACATACCTGACAAGAGGGTTTAAACTCTCCCCACCCCCGCCCCTTGACTAGTGTAAAGGTTTCAGATCCTTAATTGCCCTATTGACACCCCTAGCAAAAACACGAGCACCTTTCCTAGTTAGATGCAAATCATCTCTCATGAATCAATCAACCCGAGATTCAAACTTATGCCAGAAATTTACAAAGCCGAACTTAAAACAGATGACAAATATTCTCTGGCCAACTATTGATCAACAACATCTTATCTATCATGACTGAACTACCCCTATGCGGCAACAGACTAACAACTAGAACCCTACAACCTGTGTCCTTCAACTTGAATAACAAATCCATGAAACTACAACTAACAGAATCAACATTTCTCCTTGAAATATCATTTGCACCAATTGAAACTACGACGGTCTCTTCACCCTTACATAAAGTCTCAACACGAGAACTAACATTATCAACCCTAGCCCCTAGAAGACACAGCCTAATCCTTCTACTACAATTTACTCCACAAAACTCTGTGTCAACATACCTGACAAGCGAATCCCCTATCCACAACACCTTATCCCTAGCAGAGTCCACAGGTAACGTACCAGACGAATTAACAACCTCACAACAAATGGTACCTGTACAATCATCAAGTACAGACAACCTTACATCAGGCCTGTCTACAGAATCTGATCCAAGACTATCTACCTGAACAGAACCCCTATCAAGTTCCTCACCCAAAGAACTATCAACATCACATGTCTAACTAGCCACATCTAAGCCACAAAATTCAGTCTGCACACTAGCATCAACCTTTTCAACAATACAACTACAACCAGAAATTCTTAACTCCAAAACCTTCAACCTTATATTCTTTGAACAGACAAATACAAAACTATAAACCAAAGCTTCCTTAAAACTTTATGTCACACCGGACTCCTGGAAATCAATCCAGCTACATCAATACAGCTATCCCAGCAAATCGAACTCTCCATGACCAAACAATATAATTAGCCATAGCAGAAAACTAAAAGCAGCAACCTAAAAGAGGAACAATAGGCCAAACAATACCTAAAGAAACAAGCTAGCTTCAACACACAATATACTAGCCTACACTGAACACATAGGCCTAAACACTTTGATAAAAAAAAAATAACAAAGTTTAACACAACAATACCAGAGCCTAGCTTACACAACTGTAAGGCCTAACCTTGCTTACAACAACAGCAAAAAAGTGTGTAATAGGATACAGTTAGTATACCACACAAACCAGCAACAACAAAAACAAAGCAAAAATTTAACAATGGAGGAAACTTCAAAACAACAAAATAAAAAATATGCAGAAAAAATGTGAAAAACAACAATATGTTAAAACTCAGCCTGAATAAAATCCAAAAGACAGATGAAAATATTCAGAAATTGAGTAAGAAAAAGATTGAAACACTTCTGTATACAGTCACAGTCAAATGTGTTTGATTTTTCAGCGAAAAGGGGGTTGATATTGATATCGAAAATCAGAAATAAATGTTTCAAGAAAACCTGGAAATTCTTTGGGGGAGACATGTTAAATCCTATTAACTTTAACTTAGTGTAACATAGCATAAGATAACAAGATGACGGGCTAATAAGGGTAAACTACCCCATACAATTTAGCCTCGTTATCATACACATCCCTCAGTACGAAATAACATCAAATGTTATTCGCGAAACTGGTATTTACAGGCAGTCTGCTGATCTACAAACAAAATGAACTGATATACACAGGATCTTAATATCCTGTTTCCCAAAAAGTCACATATATTGAGCCAAAATACTCAACATATTACCTGAACCATGGAGAAATACTACTGTCGCCCTCTGAATTCCCTTGGCAGGAATAATAAGCGTTTTTAAAGTGGACGTACTCATTTTCGACGATAGGAGTCACACAACTATTAAGTCTGTTTAAGTTTTAAATCGAAGTGGATATTCGTGTGTGAGAGACACCTTATTTAAATGTGGGATATTAAACGTTTGGAAGACACAATATCTTGCATATCCTAATACTATGCAAGCCAACATAAAAAGTGAGATTATATGAACTCTTTGAGAATGATCGGAAATCAGATATCTTTAAAACAAATAGTTGTATTAAATACAGAATATATAAAGAGTCTCCATGTAGAAAATTACCTAACGAAATTGTCAACAAACGTTCGATCATTCCTAGCCAAATTCAGATGTCGTAACAATAAAATTCCAGTTGAAGTTGGGAAATATAGTGGAACACCCCTAAATAATTATAAATATAGCCA
>JAIGNY010000325.1:75000-78381 GCA_020152595.1 Chiridota heheva | reverse complement strand
TCAAACCCCACTGATCACCCCACCAACTGGAAGCCTAAGAAAGCCAACTTGCCCCTTTTCGAAACCCTCTGTAACTCTCCCCATCTTCTCGAGGGTGAGGATCCCATTCTAAATTCAGTAACATCCTTATCAACATTGCCACCTGCTCCATTCCTAAAACCTCCATTCCCCAAACCACCCCTTCAAACCATGGCTTCAACGATGACTGCAAAACTGCCATCAAGAAGAGGAAAAAGCCCTCTGGAACTTTAAAACTAAACCGACCACCCACAACCTCAACCTCTTTCGCATCAGCCGTGCCAAAGCCAGGCGCACTGTTAAAGACAGTAAAACCAACACTTGGAACAACTTCATCTCTTTTTCACCACCAACACCAAGTAGATTTGGAGTATGGTAAACAGCCTACCCGGCAGGTTGGGCAAGTCTCCATTTCCCATCTCTGTTGAAATTTTGCAATCTACTCATTGAGAAAAAGGATATCGTTAACCTCCTCGCCGCCTCTTTCAGCAACATCTCGTCCTCAGTCAACTACTCCGATGCTTTCAAATCCAAAAAAGCTCGCGACGATACCTGGAGAATTACTTTTTCTTCCGACAACACCGAGAGCTACAACACCCCTCTCACCCTATCTGAATTAAAGCAAGTCATCAACAACGCTGCCTGCACCTCCAAGATGCCAGATAACATCCCCTACCAGTTCCTGAAACACCTCTCCAGCAACAGAACAAGACCACCGCTACCCTACTCACCATCCTCAATCACTTTTGGTCATCACACTCCTTTCCCCTATCTGGAGGACAGCTTTCATCACCTCCGTCCCCAAACCGGGAAAGGATAGCACCGACCCATCCATTTACCGTCCCATCGCCCTCACCTGCTGTCTCTGCAAAATTATGGAAAGGATCATCAACCAGAAACTTAACTGGTTCCTCGAGACCAACAAAATCTTCTCCCATCACCGAAGCGGCTTCCGGAAACGTCCTAATACATTGAACCAGTTAATCACGCTCGACACCGCCATTTGGGAATCATTTGCTAAAAAGGAACACCTCATTGCCATCTTTTTCGACCTCGAGAAAGCTTTCGACACCACTTGGAAATACGGCATTACCCGCAAGTTTCACACCATCGACCTCAGAGGCCACCTCCCCATCTTTATTCAAAACTTTCCTCTCATCCAGACAGTTCCAAGTTCGTATTGGCCACAACCCTCTCCAACCCCTACCCCCAAGAAAAGGGTGCCCCCCAAGGCAGCATCATCCCACCTACTCTCTTCAACCTGAGCATTAACAACATTGCAGACAACCTTGGCCATTTGGCCCCAACATTAAATGTGCCCTCAAACGTGGACGACTTCACCATCTTCTAGTCCTCTCCCAGCTTTTCTCTCATAGAAAATAGGCTCCAACTCAGCCTCAACCGGCTGCAAGACTGGTGCAACAATAACAGTTTAAATTCTCCAAAGATAAGACAGTCTGCATGCACTTCTGTCATTTCAACAACCCCCACCCCAACCCGAACCTCGTGCTCAACGGCAATCGCATCCCAAACCAAAAGTTGACCACACTTAGTTCCTGGGTCTAACCCTAGACCCCAAGCTCTCCTACAAGCAACATATCACCAACCTGAAAACATAAATGCAACAACTCCTCAAACTTCTCCGCCTTCTCTCCAAATTGCTTGGGGTGCACCCCACGCTCTCCTCCAAATCTTCAGGCTTAACTTGTTAAGGGCGGACTGGGACAAGAGGTGCCTTTCTTAATTCTTGAAAGCAAATAGAAATCCACTCACTCACAAATCCTACATTTCTAAAATTGAGAAATTATTAACATAAAATTGGTTATATAATTAAGGAAAATTTGCCTCAAGATACGCCCTGCCACCACCTCCAAAATATTACACTCTCCGGGGGTAACACTTAGCTGAAGAACAAGAAAGGCAATTGCTCCCAAATTTGTACACTGCAGCATATTTTGTGGACATTATTACCTTATTATTTTTTTACTTTTTGGGGATTAAAGTGGATTATTACTTGTGTTGGATTGGGGAAGTGTCGTAAAACCCTGTCGACCACCTTGCTACATAACACCCATGGACACTGAATTGACAACATGTACTTTTATTCCTGTAACGTCAGAGTGGAGGCGAGTTCGTCTTCAATAGCCCCATTTTATTTCATTAAGGAGTGCACCCTGACGCCACTTACCTCAAAATAAGATGGAATGAAGTTTTTTCATAATTCATGGATCATGACCACTTTCTTGCCCGCTTCTACTCCATCTGTCCATTGACTGCCTACAATGTTTCCTTGGCGTTTAGTGATACTGATGATGTTATATGCCCATTCCATTTTTAAAATAAGATTTTGAGCGTCCCGTTTCCTCTCTTCTAAAAAAAAAAAAATCAATTTAATTTGTTTGATAGAAAAGTAAGTGTATAGATATATAGTCTGAAGCTCGATTCTGGGGAAAAGAACATTCATTCTCAATCTGTTTCTGCCAGAGGCGTAGGGGAGAAGGACAGAGGGAATAAACCCCTAAGAGGATTGAGAAATTATTAACATAAAATTGAAAAATGTGGTAAAACTATTGAAAATTTTGGTAAAATTTCCCATAAAATGGCCATATTTTTTCGAAAATGAAGGAAATTTTTCCGAAAATGGAAACAAAATTCCGAAAATAAAGGAATTTTTTTGAAAATGAAGGAAATTTTACGGAAAAGGAATTTTTACCAAAAATGAAAGAAATTTTTCCCCAAAAAAATAATTAAAGAGGATCTCAATATACGCCGCAACTTTTAATGAAACTTAATTTACCGGTGCATTTTTTATTTTATTTGTCACCGAGTAATTTTTTTTTTTTTTTTTTTTCGTTTTACCAGTCTACGCTCCTGGTTCTGGTCAAAACTGCAGGCATAATTTCGTGAAGATGACCGATGGAAGTTCTATTTTGGAGGTGGGACATGTGGGAAAATGAGGGAATTGCCCAAATAAAATTTCATATTCCATTGCATTAGGTGAATTCCCTTGACCCCAATATGTCTTTGGTAACACCTTTTTTGGCAAATATTTATCTATTTATATAACGACTAAAAGTAACGCCTGCTCTTTTTATTATTTTGTTTATTTAAAAACGAATACTGGACACTCGGTCGTCGGTTACCGGAAACATAAAGGGTTGGAAGTTTAAGATGATATAAAACTGGATGTTTTTAAAGTTTTCCATATGGCCTTTTATTAATAACCACATTCATGATTAGAACATATGCTTAACGCCCTATCCTACCATCTGGTTCGTAAACTATACAGGTCTCCATTTCAATACAAGTAGCATGACAACAAACACCTTTAAACCTTTTCTTTCATGAAAAACCATCTGATTG
>JAIGNY010000325.1:0-70000 GCA_020152595.1 Chiridota heheva | reverse complement strand
CGCAAGTCAATCAAAAAACAAACATTATATATGTCAGTATGTTCGATTTTGGATTTATAGCACACTAGGTGCACCATACCCCATTAAACTCTAAATAACTAATAACACAAACAAACAAGCAGATAGTTGTAAATCATATTAATTTTCAATCAGAAACTGTTAATAACACATTCACCATTATGTCCACAATTTTTTTTTTTTTTTTTTACATTCGCCACTATGTCAAAACTGGAACTGTCGGGGCTTCGTTTTAGACACGCCCATCAAAGATAAGATAGATTATTTCATGCATGGTCAATTTAGTGGCAAGTTTTCTTTATAGAAAATCAAAAAAACAAACATTATATATCAGTATGTTCGATTTTGACGTATAGCAGTTTTTCAAAAATTATCTTGTCAGTTTTTCAGTAAAATTATCTTGAAATTAAAAGAAATTAGGGCCGCATTCTTCTTTCACAAGAACTGAGTACGGAATTCATGGTAGAGCCCTGTATCACAAAACTCAACGTTTATACCAAGATGCTTCTCATTAAACGAAATATATTACATATCACAAAACAATGTATTTAATTTTCAAATCCTGCCTGAAAATGGGGGCATTATGACTAGTACCCTTCCCTAAACCCCACGGTCCTGCATAAGTGTATATCTCAATAAGGCACTTTATATATATTTTGTACTTTTCGTTTCTCTACCACAGATGGTTTGTCATCTTTCGACCGCAATGGGAAACAAATTATGCTTTGCCGGGAGGTCGGCTCCTCTGTGACGTTAAATGTGCCAAAACGAAGCATGCTGTACATCAACATTCTTAAAGGATTAGTTGAAAAATTGTAGAAACAAACATGTTAAAAACTATATTGATACCTTTTCTGGTTTAGAAGTTATACATTTTTAAAGATTTTTCATTTAGAAAAAACACAGTAGATTGGCAACATCTTTGATGTCACATCATCACTTTCAGCGAAGTGTTTTGTTTTGCTTTGAAATATGAATTGAATTTTTTTGTTACTAAAATCATTAATGAACCTGAATGATTTTGTTGTTGTCATTTTTACTTTCCGAACCTATCTCAACAAATATCTCCCAAAAGTTGTCTTGATAACATAAAAAAATGTAATTAAACATATACAAAATACATAAGAATTGTGCCAGAATGTGACTATGTCTCTGTATGTGACCTTATTACGCTGAAGGTCATAACCTGTTTGAGACATTTTAACAACTGTTTTTCTACTTTTAAATGGTTGTAACTATTGAAGGAAATAAGATATTGACAGTTTTTTTTACCAATTTGTTTCTAAAAATGTTCTCTATGATGTAAGAAAGAATGAAAATCCATGGGAATATTCCTTTAAAGGAATATCCCAGTAAAATTTCCTCTATGAAATATGTAAAAATGAAATTTCACTGGAATATTTGTTTAATTGCAGATGCTTAACATACAAAGCAAAGAAAATAATTCACAATAAATATCGATAGTGAAATTGATCTTTGTTTGAAACAGACACTGAAGGCTCTCTGCAAGCATTGTGTAGCCAAACTATACAAAATACATTAAAGGGGAATGTTACGTTAAAAATATAATCCAATGATTAATGAATTTGAATTGTTAATATAATTGTCGAGCTATTACAATACATTGGCAATCTAAAATTAAAAATTAAATAAAAATGAGAATGAATTCCACTTTTATCAAATGATTCAAAATTCATTTTTAATCATAATAACAATTAAGGTACTCTCAGTTTCAAACAGGTGGTCCTGGCACATTGGAAATCAATTTTTGGGTATTAAGATGTTAAAAATAAAAAAAATCTCCAGAAGCTTAAATTTCTCTATTCTAATAAATATTTGGAATTTAAAAAAATCAAAACATTTTTTTTCTTCTTGTCAGTGAGATTGGTAAATCTAATGCATAACTACCGCAAAACTGGTAACTTATTACTGAGACAAGTAGCGCTGCGATTTCCTCTTCAATACTTATGCTTGCCTGTATATCTCTTTCAAAATAGTTACCTAGTTTTACTTAATAATTCTTACAGAAATTTACTGTTAGTAAATATTTGTTGTCAATGTTTTCTCTTGCATAACCAAAACTGATATTTGTTATAAGGTTTCCGCCTCTATAGATAAACTTTGAAATGCAACCAAATACTGCAAAATTCAAGTAGGCCGAAGTATACAAGCTTTGCTTATAAAGGCCCTAGGTTGTGGAATTCACTCCCAACTGAACTCAAATGTATTAATAATGTATCCCTGATCTCCTTCAAAACTAAGCTTAAAACTTTTTTGTTTAAAAAGACATTGATCTAATGTGCAGCTTGATCCATTGTATTTCTATTTATGTTGTCATTTCTGTATTCTTATTTTTGTTTTTGTATCTAATTTTCTTGTATGTAAAGCGGTTTTGAATGTTTTTACAAAATTAGCGCTATATAAATTTATGTATTATTATTATTATTATTATTATCCCCTCAAATGAGGATGACACTCAAATTTTGTTAAAACTTACACTTTTTCTTTCCTTTATTTTGTATATTGTTAAAATAACGAGTTGAGAAATTTTTCAACTAATTCGAAACAAACGTTTTCCCAATTGTCATTACACTGCACAATCCGTCACCAACTGAACTACATAATTTGTTGAAAGCCACGGCAGCCACTCCTATCGAAACGTCACAAACCTTTACAATTACTCACCATTGCATATTTTCTAGTTTCTCATGTAAAGTTAAGAATGAGGTAAGCATATATTGACTGTACTATTAAAAAAGGTAATACATTATGCACCATAATTAATATCTTTAAAGGTATATAGACAAGAAGAAGCAACATTAGCTAAATTGGTTTGAAATCCACTAAAACCCATGAAGACAGCAAATTCAAATTGGCCATTTCACAGCTTTTTCAAGAATTTTGTGCAAATATGCACATTTTTGTGTTACTCTTGCAAGGAATAAACGGGAGTATCTATTTTCTTATGTTAGTCAATTGTTTTTTAGCCCTCTGCAAAATCTCTTGGAAGAAGCAAAATTAACTCTAATGAAGAAAAAATGCGAAAAATTGTTGAAAATTTTGGCAACATTCCCTAAAATTTTCCCCAATTGACAGTCATTTGCTGGAAATTAAAGAAATTTCCTGGAAATTGAATAAATTTTCCCGCAGAAATTGAAGATTTCACAAGAATGAGAAAATTTCCCGAAAAGTTAAAGAAATTTCTGGAAGTTTAAGAAAATTTCTCGGGAATTAAGAAAATTTGAGAGAATTTCCTAAAGATTCAAAGTGATATCCTTAAAATTCAAAAATTCAAGAAGAATTCCTGAAAATTCAAGAAGAATTACCAAAAATTCAAGGAGATTTCCCAATTAGCAGCATTTTATGTAAATTAACCAGTGCAATCTTCATATGGAAAATGTTCGAGTTCTTGCTCCCATGAGGTAACCCTCATGTACTCCTTGCCAAGGAAAATGATTATGTGTGGAGGAGGGGTAGGAGGAGGGGGAGGTGGGGCATGGCCCATATAATATTAAGACTTTCACCTCCTATCTGAAGGTTTTTGGCGGTTTAAGTTGTAGATTTTGGTCCAAACGTAAAAGTTTTGGTCCAAAACTGAGGAGAAGAACTTTTACCCAAAATTGAAGATTTGGGGCCAAAATTAAAGATGTTTGGTCCAAAATTGAGGATTTTTGGAGCAAACTATAAAAGTTTTGGTTCAAAATTACCCATAATTCAGTCGATATGATTTTTTTAAATGCCATTATGATTCATTTGATATTTCAGCAGTGGCATAGGAACCGGGGCCAGGGGACCAAAAGGAGGCGGAAGTGAGAGAGGAGGAGGGTGAAGTACCATTTTGAATAATGAAGATCTAACAAATTAATTTAGAGTCAGATGGTCCGGCATCTTTCCTTCCGGAAATCTTCATTTTTGAGAAATTTGCATACATTCTTGTATAATTTCCTTTAATTTTTGTGAAATTATTATTATTTTTAGGAACTTTTTATCACTTTTCAGAAAATTTCCTTCATTTTTTGAAAGTTTCTTCATTTTCGGAAAATATCCTCATTTTACAACTTCCCCCTACCCATTACAAATAGTTTTACCGTGATAAGAGACTCGTACATTTTTGTAGGTTTATTGGGACAAAAATAAAATCTGCCTTCCCCCCTCCTCCCTCTCCTCCCATCCAATGTCAAATATCTTTCTTTTGCCGCTGTTCAGTTAATTATATTTATAGCTTTTACAGCAACAATAAAAATGAGAAAAATGTCATGGTTGGTTTCAGAAAAAGAGGAAGGCAGTACCCAAGAGAATCTTTCAGCTTGGACACTTAAAATGTATTGGTTTCATCAAGGATGTACGAACACCTATGCATCCTTGGTCTCATATATGAATTGTTTAAGTATATAGGACAGCACATATATGGACGCCTAGTGTACCCTTCTGAGCCAATGAGATTGCTTGAGATCGAACATATGTTTTAGACATATATTCAGTTTCTGAATGTTCGTGACTCCCCTGGGAAGCCACTGTTTGCTTTCACTTAATCGACAGATCGCCCACACCTTCCTCTTGAAGATGTTGTGATGAAAGACTACATTACTCAATCATGTAACTTTTTAAGTGTATCTGCACATATATTTACTTCATTGTGGTGAACTTGCCAAACCATTTACATTTTTTTTAAAGTCGCTTTTACAAGTCGTTTTTTACAAACCTTCGAATTTAATGCTGGAGACACCTGTAAAATGTGATATACCCTGTTGCGCTCAGCCATATTACCACCGATTCCCAGACAACCATTACAGCTTCATCTACCTGGTACCGGGAAGAACACCCACGTCACAGCACTGAACGGTCGGTTTTATTCACAGAACGGACGTCAGATAGGATAGCAGGATGGGCGGCAGCAACCAATGATAAGTAAGCTTGTATAATGTTTCTGAAGAATTATCAGGGGCATTGACAGTCAGCATAGCGACAAATTCCCTTGAACCAAACTTAAAAAGGACTCGTTGCAAGGATAAAAAGTACCCTACCCAAAATATGATCAGTTGAAGAGGACTAGTATTTGAAAATAACTGCACATTACAGGAACATACTTTCCCTATCCAGTTAGGGAGCAACCCGAAAAAAAATGGGTACTTTGAAATCGCAAACAAATTGGGTCCTTTTATGTATTACGTCATCGCATGAGCCTACACATTTGACTAGCCCACGCTAAACATAGGTTTTTTGTTGTTTTCATTTTTCGCCCCAGATTGTCCAAAATTTAAAAAGATATCTTAAAATTTTGCAGATGGATAGTAAATAGATATTCAAAACTTTTTGCCGCTGCTTTTTCAAATTCACGGTCGTCTTATTGAGAAAATGAATAAAACAGATTATGGGCAGTCTGTTTTGTTCCTTTTCTTAAAAACGCCACTATAGCGGTTGTTATTACAATAGCGGTTGTTATTACAATAGCGGTTGTTATTACAATAGCGGTTGTTATTACAATAGCGGTTGTTATTACAATAGCGGTTGTTATTACAATAGCGGTTGTTATTACAATAGCGGTTGTTATTACAATAGCGGTTGTTATTACAATAGCGGTTGTTATTACAATAGCGGTTGTTATTACAATAGCGGTTGTTATTACAATAGCGGTTGTTATTACAATAGCGGTTGTTAGTAAATAGATATTCAAAACTTTTTCAAATTCACGGTCGCCTTTTTGAGAAAATGAATAAAACAGATTATGGGCAGTCTCTTTTGTTCCTTTCCTTAAAAACGCCACTATAGCGGTTGTTATTACAATAGCGGTTGTTATTTCAATAACGATTGTTATTACAATAGCGGTTGCTATTACATTGACGGTTGTTATTACAATAGCGGTTGTTATTACAATAGCGGTTGTTATTACAATAGCGGTTGTTATTACAATAGCGGTTGTTATTACAATAGCGGTTGTTATTACAATAGCGGTTGTTATTACAATAGCGGTTGTTATTACAATAGCGGTTGTTAGTAAATAGATATTCAAAACTTTTTCAAATTCACGGTCGCTTTTTTGAGAAAATGAATAAAACAGATTATGGGCAGTCTGTTTTGTTCCTTTCCTTAAAAACGCCACTATAGCGGTTGTTATTACAATAGCGGTTATTATTTCAATAAGGGTTGTTATTACAATAGCGCTTGTTATTACATTAGCGGTTGTTATTACAATAGCGGTTGTTATTACAATAGCGGCTGTTATTACAATAGCGCTTGTTATTACAATAGCGCTTGTTATTTCAATAGCAGTTGTTATTACATAGCGGTCATTATTACAATAGCGGTTGTTATTACAATAGCGGTTGTTATTACAATAACGGTTGTTATTACAATAGTGGTTGTTATCACAATAGCGGTTGTTATTCTTGTTATTACAATAGCGGTTGTTATTACAATAGCGGTTGTTATTACAATAGCGGTTGTTATTACAATAGCGGTTGTTATCACATTAGCGGTTGTTATTACAATAGCGGTTGTTATTACAATAACGGTTCTTATTACAATAGCGGTTGTTATTACAATAGCGCTTGTTATTTCAATAACAGTTGTTATTACAATAGCGGTCATTATTACAATAGCGGTTGTTATTACAATAGCGGTTGTTATTACAATAACGGTTGTTATTACAATAGTGGTTGTTATCACAATAGCGGTTGTTATTACAATAGCGGTTGTTATTACAATAGCGGTTGTTATTACAATAGCGGTTGTTATTACAATAGCGGTTGTTATCACATTAGCGGTTGTTATTACAATAGCGGTTGTTATTACAATAACGGTTCTTATTACAATAGCGGTTGTTATTACAATAGCGCTTGTTATTTCAATAACAGTTGTTATTACAATAGCGGTCATTATTACAATAGCGGTTGTTATTACAATAGCGGTTGTTATTACAATAGTGGTTGTTATCACAATAGTGGTTGTTATTCTTGTTATTACAATAGCGGTTGTTATTACAATAGCGGTTGTTATTACAATAGCGGTTGTTATTACAATAACGGTTGTTATTACAATAGCGGTTGTTATTACAGTAACGGTTATTACAATAGCGGTTGTTATCACAATAGCGGTTATTATTACAATAGCGGTTGTTATTACAATAGCGATTATTATTACAATAACGGTTGTTATTACAATAGCGATTGTTATTACAATAACGGTTATTACAATAGCGGTTGTTATCACAATAGCGGTTGTTATTACAATAGCGGTTGTTATCACAATAGCGGTTGTTATCACAATAGCGGTTATCATTTCAATAGCGGTTGTTATCACAATAGCGGTTATTATTACAATAGCGGTTGTTATTACAATAGCGGTTATTATTACAATAACGGTTGTTATTACAATAGCGGTTATCACAATAGCGGTTGTTATTACAATAACGGTTGTTATCACAATAGCGGTTGTTATCACAATAGCGGTTGTTATATAGCGCTTGAGACATTCTCCTATCGTAATTTCAAGATGTTACGGCTCTATGTCGTGAATATAAAAATCTTTACCTGTCCATATTCAGTTCAAAGCAATGTGGATGTCCTTTTTCGCTCCATTCCATCGGGATTGTAGCTCAATATTCTTTAGAAATTCCCATGAACCGTAGTGGCTTGCAGTGAAGTGGTGGGTCATATTTCATTTGGGAGGGGCAATGGCATTTTGGCGAACCCCTCCCATCCCACCCCCAAAAAAAAAAAAAATGATCACAAGAGTAAAACATTGGGCACATATATCTAAAATCGCTTGCACCACGCGGTACCGCTTTGAAAATGGATTAATGACGAAGGCCTGGTAGGTTCCATGGGCACCGCCCCAGAAGCCCTACTTTTCCCGTAATTTTGATAGAAGAATACTGCTTAACATTGTGTAGAATCCAGGGTCTTAGCCTTCCCCTCAGGCTTTAAATTATGGTTCTAATTTAGGCCTATGATCCTAGACGAACTGTACTGAGGGCTAACTCTTTTCACGTCGATTTTGGTAATGATATGAGTATATGTTTTCTAAAATTAATAATTATATTTTCCCTTATAGAGGAATTTCATCACGTGACTCTTAACTCATCTGGAAGCCATTTTGCAGCGAAGCGGCGTCGTTATGTTTCACGCGTCTTCACACGGCCCAGTTATACGTACAACAAACATGCTACATGCCAATCTACCAGTACCAGTTCAGAAAATGTTACTACTTACAATTTTTGTTTGCTTTCGATTTTGCTTCATATTTTCCTTAAGTTTGATATATTCACAGGGTATACGAAAAGCAACTTTAACGTTAACACCAGCTGATTGTAGGTTAAACTCAGACAAAACCTACGTAGCTGATATAAAGTGCTCGCTGCAAATCCTAGTGTGAACCGTAGATTGAAAGCCGTCGGAAGACATGCGCCTTTGCAGAAAATTGCTTAACTTGTATCAAATGCAGGACGTCGGGAGCCCTGCGCTTTTGCAGACAATTGCTTAAATTATAACAAATCCAGGATGTCAGAAGCTCTGCGCTTCTGATAGCAAAAAATTGCTTAAAATTGTGTTATTCTAGGGGCAAAGCCCTGGTATGGGTCCTACGTTTCTTGTGTATTTGATAGCAGAAAATTGCTTCAAATTGTGTCAAATCTAGAGGCGAAGCCTCTGTATGCCCTGTGCTTCTCGTGATTTTGGTAGCAAAAAATTGCTGGACATTGTGTCAAATCTAGCAGTCTAGGGGAGAATTCCTGGTAGGGACCATGGACAAAGGAGCTCAAAATTATTTAGGGGACAAAGGGAAATTGCCCGAAAATCTTGAATTTCCAGGCGCAAAATTGGCAAAAGGAATAATCAATAAAATACAACCTTTGCATTACAAAAGTGTCTTGTTTTGTATTTTTGGCCGGATTTCTTTTTGGGCCTTTCCCGAAAATAGTCTAATTTTAATTTTCCCCACTCCCACCCCCGACTTCCTACTAGGGACCCAGGGGGCGAAGTCCGAAGAAGCCCCGCGTTTCTCGTGATTTTGATAACAGGAATTGCTATAAAATGTATCAAATCTATAGGGCAAGTTAAATCTATTGGGCAAAACCCTGGTAGGAGCCATAAGCGGACCCCTCGAAAGCTTTATATGATGCTCGTGATTTTAATAGCAGAAAATTTGTTTGACAAATTGTGTCAAACTAGAGGCATACCATGCATTTCTCGCGCTTGTGATAGCAGTGTCGAACCCAGGGTCAAAGTCCTGGTAGGCGCCTAGGGGGCGAAGCTCCAGGAAACTTAGCGGGTTTCTTTGCTGTGTTTTTTATATCCGAAAATTGCTTAGGATCGTGTCAATTTCACGCTTAAGTTTTATGGAACGAATGTTCAAAAGTAGGATCCCATTGACTACAATATGCAAGTCTTTATACTTAGGGTCCATGCAGGGAGGAATTCCATATTTTTGATGTAAGAATACAGTTTTGAGAGAAATCATTTACGCTTGTTTTGAAATGATACAAATTGCAGAAGTTGATAATGAAAAAATCTCCAAAAATATATTCTCAGGACAATTTTTGCGCCACTGTGAGCATTCGGCGCCTTCTCAAAAAACTTCACTTGGGGTAGGTTTTCCCTGGCCCCTGCCATCACGCCACTGGTGTGGTCCAGGACTCCAGGGTCAGATTGTTGACCCTTGTGGTTTATGCGGAGAAACACAGCTAGGATCCAGGTCCGATCCAGAGACAAAGTTTACGAAAGCTCTCCTTTTTTTGACATTTACTAAACTCAACAGCAAGAATGCTACAGATTTTTTCTCTCCATGAAATCCTTTATATTGAAACAATTATATTTTCTTTAGAAAGTCACTTCATTAATTATAAGGCATGCTATCAGAGTAATATACATATCCGGGATTTACCCACCGAAAGTGGGTGGCAAAATCAGAAAATCCCTGTACAAAAGATATAAATATGAAAAAGGGCGGGGGAGGGGTAAAATGCCCCATTGATATCTCCACCCCAAATTCCGCCTATGTACATCCGAGGGAGAATGATTTGAACCATTAATCAAGATCTATCTTGTACCTACCCAAGGAAAATACTTTGAAAGAAAACAATTAATGAAAAAAGAAAGGAAACATAATAAAAAATGATTGCATATCTTCCTTTATATTTGTAATATTTCTAATATCTATACAACATATTTATACTTTATTACAGCGATATCTTCGTTTGTATACCATAAACGAATCATGATTTGTAACGAAGATGCATTTTTGATAATTAATCCGTCAAGGCAAAATTTTCCTTCTTGATATTTTTTTATATATATTTTGCGATTTTTGTAAAACATTTACTCAGCGCCGGGGAACAATGAATCCAATAGGTTTCAGAAAAGAACATCTTCAAATAATTGATCTTTATCATTTTTAAATCATTGGTTATTCATTGATAAACGCATGAAGGAATCATTTATTAATATCATTAAAATTATATATCTAATTTAGTATTATACATATTTTGGTTACACTTGAAAACACAACATGCAACAACCACACGCACGTGAAACAAACATATATAACAATTCTCTTTTTTGTATAAACAACTTTCAATTGCATTTCTCTCTTTCCCTCATCGATCATCCAAGCATTTCGAGTATCAAGATGACAAGAAAGTTTGATTAGGATTGTTCTCATCGCCATTTTCAAGTGCAACGTGTAAACGTGTACCGTGCTGCAAAGTGTGGCACAGCAATTCAGCTCACAATATAATATCATATTAATATATATATATATATATATATATATATATATATATTTATATATATTTATTTTTATCTATTTATTTATTTTTATTTTTTTCCATTACTATTTTGTGTATTTTTTTTATTTTATACATAACATTTTTTAAACTTTTTTATTTTAAGATTTTTATACAATTCAGATTTTTACAATTAGTTTTTATGTTTTGAATGTTTTTTGGGGGTATTTAAAAAAAAAATTATTACATAAATATTATTTTGTCTGGTTTTATAGTTTTTAATTTTTATTTAATTTTTCGAGGCAGTATCTCTATTCCTCAGGTTACGGACCAAATTGTTTTATTTTACTACAGAAAAATCCAGCTTAATCAAACATTTCTCCCAGCATGGTACCGATCAATCCTTTCTTCAGCCACGTGTCAGTGTATGTACTCGTTTATCTTGAAAGACCATAGCATACCATGTAAATTGGTTCTAGTTCTCACCAATTATAGCTTCGAGAAAGTCAAATCTTTATAACCGCGCAATTGCACTCACAGTTATCTGAAATCCTCCAACTGATGCGAAGTCAAATGCAACTGTTGTAAAGTTATACAACTGATGCAAACTCAAATACAATTAATGCAAAATGAAATACAACTGATCCAAATTTAAATACAACTGATGCAAAATTAAATGCAACTGATGCAAAATTAAATACAACTGATGCGAAATCAAATACAACTGATGGAAAATCAAATACAACTGATGCAAAATTGGTGTAGAGTTGGCATCAGATTTATCTACCACAGATGTTATTGGTGTTAATATTTGCATCAGATTTATGCACCACAGATGTTATTGATGTTGACATTTGCATCAGAATTATGTACCACAGATGTTATCGGTGTCAACATTTGCATCAGATTTATGCACAGCAGATGTTATTGGTGTTGACATTTGCATCAGATTTATGCACCACAGATGTTACTGATGTTGAAATTTGCATCAGATTTATGCACCACAGATGTCATTGGTGTTGACATTTGCATCAGATTTATGCATCGCAGATGTTATCGGTGTTGACATTTGCATCAGATTTATGCACCGCAGATGTTATTAGTGTTGACATTTGCATCAGATTTATGCACCACAGATGTTACTGGTGTTGACATTTGCATCAGATTTATGCAGCGCAGATGTTGTTGGTGTTGACATTTGCATCAGATTTATGCACCGCAGATGTTATTGGTGTTGACATTTGCATCAGCTTTATGCACCACAGATGTTATTGGTGTTGACATTTGCATCAGATTTATGCACCACAGATGTTACTGGTGTTGACATTTGCATCAGATTTATGCACCGCAGATCTTATTGGTGTTGACATTTGCATGAGATTTATGCACCGCAAATGTTATTGGTGTTGACATTTGCATGAGATTTATGCACCACAGATGTTACTGGTGTTGACATTTGCATCAGATTTATGCGCCGCAGATCTTATTGGTGTTGACATTTGCATCAGATTTATGCACCACAGATGTTATTGGTGTAGACATTGGTACCTGAAAATTTAGGTTATTATCTGTTAAATGGCAAGGTGTTGGTGAGTACAATGAGCCTTGGTCGGATGACATTGACAATGCCCGAATAGTTGTTTTGTCATGCATGTGACTCCAATAATTTTGAAACTTTTTACGAAAGGATTATTCAGCCTTGAGGAAGAGAAACTTGCACCAGAAAAAGCGCATTTGGCAAACGGCCAAACAGGACAAAAGCAGACAAGAATACATATTTCAAAATTACCAGAAAATGAAGTTTAAAACCTGAAATTCGTTTAGAAGTGAAAGGATTGTAAACTTTGTTGTGGGCGTTCCCGGCGCTGAGTGAATGCTTACCGATAAAAGTCTTTATCTAGGATTGATCGTGGAGACGCACCCCTGGCAGAACGCCTGTGCGAAGGCGTGTTCGGAGAGTGAGGTGCAAATGTCGGCAAGATTCGAGCAGGAGGCGACATTAATTACCCGTCTGAAGATGTAGATGAATATACAGACGCAGGAGACCTCATCTTTGGTAGAGCCGAATTTTCATCTGAATCGAAGGTTGACTCGTCGGATTTTTCCTGAAAGAAGCGATCGAGGAATGCATCGTCGTCTTCGCCCGGTCTGTGTGGTTCCATTTTGTCTTTTCTCTTCTGGATTTTCTTTTGATCTCTTTAGGCGGTGAACTTTCGCCCAGAGCCAAAATCTTCTTTTGTGGTCTACTACCTTCTCCTTTGCGGCATGATCTTCGGCTTCTGCTTGTGCTTTCTTTTCTCTCTCCTCCTCAATGGCAAATTTGTTAGCGACCACGAGACTGATCCTTAACTGCTCACGCCGCTTATATTCCTCGACTTTTTCCTGTAAATAAAAGGTTGACATTCAGTCAGAATGCAATATTAAGTATACACAACATGCGCATAAATAGGCGCATTGTCAGATTATAGCTTTTCCGTCAGTAATCTTTGCGTAAATTTAAAAGAATGTGGCATCCTCTTTACACTCATAGAACAGTTACAATAAATGCTCTGATAGTTATGCTACAAACCGTTGTATATGATGGCTATATCTGATATATAATGAGGCAATTTTAATTGAGGAAGGGAAAATAATGAAAAAGAGAGATGATTGTATATTAGTGACGTTGCTAGACTAAACTTAATCTAAAGCAAACTTGATAAACAAATAAAGTTTAATCTAGCAAGATATAATCTTAATTAAAGTCAATTTGATATACAAATAAAGTTTGATCTGGTCAGAACAAGCCAGACATAAAATGGATTTAATGCTACATTTGATATACAAATAAAATTTAATCGGGCCAGACAAAGCCAGACCTTGATTGAAGTCAATTTGTTATACAAATAAAGTTTGATCTGAACTAGATCTAAATTTCGTCCATAATTAGGATCGGTGCTTAATTGATCATGTCATGGTCAATTTTGACCATACCTTTATTAGGGTATACTTAAAGGTGTATGGACAGGTAAATATGTTATATTCACTAGGAAGAGTTTTCAACTCTGAACATGAATAGCCTTTAAATCATGTCAAAAGATCTGATAGCTTCCGATTTATAGCGAACAAAGTTTAAAGAATTTTTAATAGATGGAAAAGTTGTGACGTATGAAAGCAATGACAGATCAAAATTTATGATGTAATTCTTTAAATTTCTGTCCAAAATTTCAGTCACTGAAAATCACCAGACTGTTTTCTCTTGCTAATTTGAATAAAGTGCATGATGGATTTCAAAACCTGTTCACCATATTTGACTGCTCCCATTCAAATACACAGAAATAACATTGGTGAAGGATTGGAAAACAGTAAGTTATTATGAGGAAATTCAGAGGTTTTCTTGTTTTGATGTCACAAACGTTTAATAAAATTTGCATAATATATTAATAAGACTCAAAACAGCTAAACTTTGAAAAGCTTTAAAATGGTCAATTTTGAACTCATACTGATTTTCTAGACTGGTAGACAGTCTATGTGGTCAGTCACGATTTCATTTCTTGACTACTATTAGGGGAATGTCCGCAATGATACAAAGCTAAATAGGGAGGCTCTTGATCTAAAGTTCAAAGCCATCGACATACAGCATAGCGAGACCCCTCACCGACCCTCCCACTTTCACAACATTTTATATAAGAGGCATTGAATCACTATCACAAAAAAATTACTTCCCGTGAAAGAATTGAATAATGAACTGATGAAGAGCATTGCAGATATATAAAAGGAAATGTGTTCGTTTCACTCAAAATATTTGGAGAATAGATTGATTCGTATCCAAAGAATGTCATTACATTATGAAATGACCATAATTCAAACATTCAAAATGCTAGAGCTCAGCCCCCTCAAAAATAGCTATGGATCCCATCCCGGACCTCCCCCGGACACCCACTCCCACAATCTGCGTGTACATCACTGGGTACCCAATGGACTCCAGTATTAGTGCCCGAGGAAAGTAAAGGAAACAAAACAATGAAATCCCGTACCTTGCGGCGCTGCTCTGCCTTTGCAAGCTTGTCCTCAATTTCTGCCATAGTAATACCCAACCAGGAAAGGGAATAAAGCTTTAGTTTTAGTCTTTCTGGTGGGTAGTTTGTCGGTTCGTTGAGGACCACGTCATATGTGAGTCCACACTTGTGTTCAGGATCAAAGGTTGGTGCAAACTCATCATCGCCGTCGTCATGTGTGATGGCCGTAGACTGGTAAAGATCTGGCCTGAGGATGGGGATCGACATCCTGCAATGCTCAGTTCGTCTAAGATCTCGTCGATGGTGCGGTGCCCAATTCGGCTTGCGCAATCCACGTCAGGAAGATCACTGGCCTTCTTCCTTGACGAGACAAGTCTTGATCCTTGAAATTCACAAAATACGAAATAAATCAATTCTTTATCGTTTAGATTTTTGATAACATATTTATATTTTCTTGCAAGGTGGATTACATTGAAATATGATTTGGTTCTCATTATTTTATTTTAATTCTCAAAATGTTATTGCTTTCTTATCGCTGATCCGTTATTTGTGCATGGAAGGTTATCTATATTTAACTCATCTTAGTATCGGGACCGTAGAAGACCTTAGCTTATAAGAGGGACCGAGACGTATATACCCTTCATATGGCACTTGTTCAACTTAAAATATATCAACCTATTATACCATTTTGTCAATTATTGGGGAAGGGCATGGCCCTTCCAGCCCCATGGGCTCCTTTTTCATTTGAGATTTAAAACAATGACATGAATATCAATTGAATCGTGTTGATATCATAAATCTTTTCAATTACTTCAAAGATAAGGAATGCATCTTTTCCATCGAAATCTGACGAACAACTGTGAAGCAAAAATAAGTAAGCATGATATTCGATAAATTCCTCCCAGGAAATGAACAAGTCAAATCTACTTCTGTGGGAAGAGCATAAACCCTATGAGCCAGAGTCATTTTAAAATTTTGGGAACCCCTTAGTTGTGCCATACTTACTAGTGTCAGAGCTTGATCCACTGCGTACCGTCTCCACACTCTTTTTACCTTGCTCATCTTGGAACTCCACTTCCGGTACCTGGTCCCACTTAGCTTTGATGGGGTCCAAGTTTCCAGAGTTAGATGGTGGTACCCCCTGAGTCTCTACTAGTTTGATTATCATATCCCTGGTAATGGAAGAGCCATGAGACACCTTTTGGGCGCTCTTTGGGCGAGGGATGAATTTGTGAGGAGAGTTTTCAAGGGCTTCAGCCCACTCTGGGTTGTCACCTCCTCCAAGGGTTTTCTTAGATTGTGTCACCTGGAAAGAATGCAGGGAGAAGCTTGGAGATATTTGTGAATTTTCATGTGGATCTATCAAATAAAGTTAAAACTTTAATCCATACTGAGCCATGAAGGCCGGTTTCGTTGGCATAAGTAATGGGAGCACATTACTCCCCATGGACAGGACGCCAGTCCATTGCAAGTAAACTCCCCAGCAGTGCGGGTATTCAATTTACAGCTGAGTGAACTGGAGCAAGGAGAGTGAAGTGTCTTGCTCAAGGACGCAATGCAGGGCCCGTGGCGTGAGTCTAACCTGGTTCCTTTCGCATACGATTATCGGTCTCCTTAACCTGTTAACAACTGAGTCACTGATGTGTAAGTCTTAATTTTGTGGTATGAGGTGAAAGTGGAAAGTTTGTCCGTGGATGATTGTGGGTGCATGCGTGAGTGCGGGTAGGTGGCAGAGGCGGAGCCAGAGGGGGAGGGGGGGATTTTTCCGATGATACTTTTTTACCATGAGATAATACTTAGTCACAGTTTACGTAATTTTTCTTCAATTTTTTCTTCAATATTTCCTTTATTCTCGAGTAATTTTCGAGTAATTTGAGTAATTTTCTCCTACATTTTGGGGTAATTTTTCTTCCATTTACGATAAATTTTCAGCAATTGTCTGTAAATTTCCTTCGATGTTTGGAAAATGTTTTACAATTTTGGGCAATTTCCTTAATTCTCGTGCAGTTGTCTTCACTTTGGAGATATTTTCTTCAATTTTTGGGAAATTTCCTTCAACAGTTCAATGTTTGGGATATCTCTTCTGCCATTTACTATAAATTTTCATCAATTGTCGGTAAATTTCCTTCAATGTTAGGAAAATGTCTTTCAATTTTCGAAGATTTCATTATTCTCGCGCAGTTTTCTTCAATTTCAGACTGTTTCTTTTTTTGGGGGCAATTTTTCTTCAATTTTTGGTAAATTTTCTTCAATTTTTGTTTTTTCCTTCAATGTTTGGAAAATTTCTTTCATTTGTGGGCAGTTTTCCCTCGAATTTCAGCCAATGTTCTTCAATTTTTCTTCAATTTTCGGAAAATTTCTTTTATCTTGGAACAATTTTTCTTTAATTTTAGGTAAGTTTTCTCCAATTTTTGAAAGTATTCGTCAATGCTTCGGATATCTCTTCCAATTTTTGAGAAATTTCTTTCATTCTCGTGCCCAATTTTTCTTCCGACTTTCGGTAATTTCCATCAAATATCGGAAAATGTTGCCAAAGTTACTAAAATTTCCAATAAATTCACTAAAATTTCCTCCCATTTTTACTTAATAATTTCCCAACTTTCCCTATTTAGCAATCTAGAGAAAGCTTTCAGGAAAGACCTTCCTCTCTGCTTCCCGCTTATATGACCCTTGTCCCAATATGTTCCATATATCGTGTCAGAACTGCTCATACTGTAAAACACGTTATCACATCATCCCTGGTTTGGTTTGGCAAGTTGGCTCCCACGACATCTTATCCTGGCTACGCCCTTGGTATGTGGTTGTACTGGTAGGAGATTTTGCGTAATTCCATTGTCACAAATGTTTTTATTTTTATTTTATGAAATCTACATAGCCTCCATAGGCCTTATTTATATTGTAATATTCTTGTGTTCTTTTATATGAGTGTGTGTGTCTTTGTCAGTATAATTGAATATGCATGACACTGGTACCAATCACACTGTCCCAAGAGTTTAGTCAAAAATCAATAAAAGCTTTTAATCGATAGAATAGTGCACTCCATCACATTACACGCGGTGCTGGGCCAATCTAATTACATTTTTACCACTGCTATACTGTTCTAAGCAATTATGACATACATCATGCAAATAGAAACAAATCGTCAAAATCGGATGAAAAGTGACAATTTTACAGTATTTTGAATCTTCAGATTTTATTCCGCAAATTATATCTAAATTTTGTGACATGGAGTTTATTACTTTTCAATCCTTCGCCAAAGTAAGAAAAAAATTGAAAAAATTACATTCAAGATTTTGAGCTTTCTGCTCTGCATGCATTACAATTTCCGCATACATTAACATTTAGTTTATAGTTTTTGATTACATTAAAGATTTTGAGCTTTCTGTTCTGCATGCATTACAATTTCCGCATACATTAACATTTAGTTTATAGTTTTTGATTAGCAATAACTCGAGATTTTGTCGAAATTGAAGGACTACTCTGATCAGAATTAAATTCTCTTTCTGGTGCATCAAATATCTCTACCTGTCCATATATCCTTAAATGTGTGCATTAAAAATAACAATTGCTAAAGCTCTATGGACAAATATCAATTGCTGTATTGAAGTTTAAATTTGTACTCTATATACTTTTTTTTTGTGAATACTGCATAATAAAGGGTAACACCCTGAAAAACTGCCTTCAATTCTTTCAATGTATAGTATATATACATATACATATATATAATATATATATATATATATATATATATATATATATATATATATATATATATATATATATATATGTATATATATATATATATATATGTATATATATATATATAAAAATAAATATATATTCAAATATATATATATATGTATATATATATATATATATATATATATATACATATATATATATATATATATATATATATATATATATATATATATATATATATATATATATATATATATATATATATATATTTAAATATATATATATATATATATATATATATATATATATATATATGTATATAATATATATATATATATATGTATATATATACATATATGTATATATATTTAAATATATATATATATATATATATATATATATATATATATATGTATATATATATATATATATATATATATATGTATATATATATATATATATATATATATATATATATATATATACATATATATATAATATATATATATATATATATATATATATATATATTTATATATATATATATATATATATATATATATATATATATATATATATATATATATATATATATATATATATATATATATTATATATATATATATATATATATATATATATATATGTATCCTGAAAATTAAATGCATTTAATTGTAAATTTCGACTTGTCGATCAAGTTTATATTATACTATTTCATGAAAGACGACTTGAATAGAAACAATAATAACAAGCTTAATATCAATATCTTATTTTGCTAAGGAGATATTAAAGATAATATAAATTTCTTTTGGGTATTTGCATGGTCATGACTCGTGCATTAATTACAATTGGAGTGTTAATATACGCATTCAATGCCCCGGGCAAAAGACTCGGGCACGAGTGGAATGGCCATTCGTGAGTGCAAAGTCCTTCCAACAGTGGATTAAATGCGTATCACGATGCCAAACGTTCAATCTTTTGATACAATTTCCGTGTAAAATTGTTTAAAATGCATGAAAAACATTTTTTTTTTTAAACGACAACAATTCACCTGTCCTTAAAATGGATTAAACCAAATAATCAAGGTCGTGTATTGCCGGGATTAGTTCAGTGGTCAAGCATGTCCATCTTATAGAATTGTATGAAAGAGGCCGACTTGAAAAGAAACAAAATGGTAAAGAAAGCATTCAAACATTTTTTCCTAGGTATCCAAGTTTAAAGCTCTGTCTTATTTGATCAGCTGATATAAATGACTGGTGTAAGTCTACTATGAAAATTTGACGTCTTCATCCTCACATTCTTAACGATTGCTAATGTATTTTAAAGAAATTTTGTTTAATTTTTCCACTATATATTCTTTTTCCTCGAACTTTCTTCAGGTGATATATTATAAATACCCTTCCTAAATTCAGTTTTTTTACTACCTTTTCGACATATCCAATGGTTTTTGGGCTACTTTCCTTTCGTATCCATTTTTGAGAAATCAACCTCTCATTTCATTTCTTAATATCACGCACTGTGAGGTCAGGAAATGCAACAGATGACAAAATTCGAGGAGAATGTGAAGATGACACATTCAGACACCATCGAGATGTACCGGGAGGAGTACAACAAGGATGGAGGAATGGAGGGACCATTAGGAGGACAATGGGAGGAGGAGAGACCATTAGAAGGACCATGGAAGGAGAGGGACCATTAGGACTATGGGAAGAGGAAGAGAGACAATTGGAACGACCATGTGATGAGGGACCATTAGGAGGACTATAGGAGGAAGAAGGGCCATTACGAGGACCATAAGATGGAAAGGGACCATTAGGAGGAACCATGGGGAAAAGAGGGATCATTAGGAAGGACCATGGGAGGAGTGACCATTAGAAGGGCCACGGGAAGAAGGTGGACCATTAAAAGGGACTATGGGAGGAGGGACCAGTGGGAGGACCATGGGAGGAAGAGGCACCATCAGAAGGAACCATGGGAGGAGAAGGGACCATTAGAAGGGTCATGGGAGGAGAGACCATTAGAAGTACTATGGGAGGATAAGGGACCATTAGGAGGAACTATGGGAGAAGGGACCATGATAAAGTGAATGACCTTGGGAGGAATCATTAACAGGGACTATGGGTGGAGGAGGGACCATTAGGATGACCATGGGAAAGGAGGGACCGACCATTAAGAGAGACTATTGGAAGAGGAGGGACTGTTAGGAGGACCGTGGGAGGAGGAGACCATTAGGAGGAACCATGGAAGGAGAAGGGACCATTAGAAGAGCCATGGGAGGAACAGGGACCATTAGGAGGAACCATGATATGGGACGATGAAAGACCATTACAAGGGCCATTGGGGGAGGAGGGACCATTAAGAAGAACAATGGGACAAGGAGGGGCCATTACGAAGAACCATGGAGCGAGAAAGGACCATTAAAAGGGTCATGGGAGGAGGAGGGATGATTAGAAGGGCCATGGGAGGTGGAGGAACTATTAGGAGAAATCATGGGGGAGGAGGAACAATTAGAAGGGCCATGGGAGGAGGAGGGACCATAAGTAAGAACCATTTGAGGAGGAGGGACCATTAGAAGGGCCATGGGAGGAGGAGGGACCATTAGAAGGGCCATGGGAGGAGGAGCGATAATTCGGAGGAACCATTGGAAGAGGAGGGACCATTAGAAGGGTCATGGGAGGAGGAGAGACCATGATAAAGCGGAAGGACCTTGGGAGGGATGAAGGGAGGAGAAGGGACCATGATAAAGTGAAAGAACCTTGGGAGGGATGAAGGGAGGGGGACCTTGGTAGGGATACAGGGAGGGAGGGACCTTGGGAGGGATAAATGCAGGGAAGGACCTTGTTTTGGGTAAAAGGAGGGAGGGATCATGGGACGGATGGGACTATTAGATGGATGAGACTATGAGAGGGATGGAACATAGGATAGATGGACCATGTGAAGGATGGGATGGATGGACCAGGGGAGGGATGGACAATGGGAGGGAGGGACAATAGGAGGAATTGTGGACCATGGGATGGAGGAACAATGGGATGAATCGTGGGCCATTGGAGGGATAGTGGGCCATGAATTGAATAGACAATTGGATGGAAAGACCACAGGAGGGATGGTGGACCATGGGATGGATGGACCTTGGAAGGGAGAGACCATGGAAAGGACTCTTTATACGGAAGGAGTATATGGGTAAGGCCTCACTTTGTAAATAATCAATCAAGAAATACAAATCTAGTTTTTAGATGTCTGTCCTAATCGTCCGTGTGATAATGTTGCCTATTTTTTCTTAGACTTTCTTCATGCGTCATTTTAATCACATCTTTATATTTAACATAATATAACATCGCCTGCAGCAGAACAAGATACTGAGGTACTTTTTTGTCTTCGGATTTTTAACTGTTTAATACAAAATGGACATATCTAGAAATGAAATTAATTTTCTAAATGGTCATTTCTTAGCGTTGAGACTTTTCAGATCTCAAGATATATGTAAAATTTTAAAAGTCTATGGACAGGTAGTAATTCCAATATTGGTCAAAAGAGTTATGACTTATCCAAATTTGATCAAATTGTGCTTTATGCTCACAGAAAGACACCCACAGAAACCGCACTGAAAATTATGTCATCAATTGCAATGCACATTGTGTCAATTCCACATTCCTGCAGATGTCATACAAGACTACAAGGCAATGGAATCAGTTGAACCCTTCCAATTAGGGAATTATCCTCAGGCCTACCACATGTTATATTTCTCACTACTTAGGCCTAGGCCTATAAACAATGCCAATGTGTATCCCCTTTTAAAGTTTGAGAGCTTAAACCCCGAATATAATTATCTTTGCCGTAACATTTTCTTAACTATTTATAAACTAGGGCCTATTTATTTAAATAACTTGAGGAAATTCCTGAACGGGACTTTATCATATCAGGCCATATTGTTCAAAAACTATTGTTGCAATGATCTAGAAATAATCTTGAATTTTTAAAGTGTGAATTATTCTTCCATTTTGCAATCAGGGCTTCATCATTTTTAAAACCTGTAGGTATCCATGATTGTTTTCTCTTCTTAAGAAGTAGACAACAACCTGCATCACTTACCTCAACTCCCCGCCTTTTAATGATCTTGGCACAAAATGCCGAGCAGCCTACACTTTCTTCGATCCCATGTTCCCGGTTATATTTTGTTTCGGTGATCTTGGCACCTTTAGCCATGGCCTCATGTATTCCCTCGCCCTCGTCTGAGAAACCTTAGCGCTCAAAGTTGGAAAACAGCACAAAAAGCGGCAATTGACTCATTTTTGCACGACAGATTCCAAAATGAAGTTCACGGTAAGCATAACGCAAATGATCTGTTGACTCAAATGCTGGAACGCTTAGTGATGGGTGCGCGTAATATAAATTACGTAACAATGCGCAGACTAGATTTTGATCATACTTCGTTAATAGATATTCATGTCCATAATTAGTCTGACGTCATCAGATCATATTGCAATGTATGTCTGTGTTACGCACCGAGTACGAGAAGAACGTTGAAACTAAGTCAAGATTAGGTTAAATAATTAGGAGGAACCATGGAAGGAGGAAGGGCCATTAGAAGGGCCGTGGGAGGACCAGGGTCCATAGGGAGGAACCATAGTACGAGGAAGGACCATTACAAGGGCCATTGGAGGAGAGAGGGACCATTAAGAAGAACAATGGGACAAGGAGGAGCCATTAAGAAGAAACATGGGGCGATGAGGGACCATGAAAGGAGGAGGGATCGTGAGAAGGGCCATGGGAGAAGGAGGAACCATTAAGAGGAATCATGGGGGGGGGGGGGAGGACGGGAGGAGGGACAATTAGAAGGGACATGGGAGTGGAAGGGACCATAAGGAGAAACCATGGAAGGAGGAGGGACCATTAGAACGGATATAGGAGGAGGGACCATTAGAACGGCTATGGGAGGAGGGACCATTAGAAGGGCCATGGAAGGAGCGACCATTCGGAGGAGCCATTGGAAAAGGAGGGACCATTAGAAGGGTCATGGGGGGAAGAGAGACCATTAGAAGTACCATGGGAGGAAAAAAGACAATTAGGAGGAACCATTAGGAGGAACCATGGAAGGAGGAGGGACCATGATAAAGTAAAGCATTTTGGGAGGGATGAAGGAACCTTGGGAGGGATGAAGGGACTTTGGTAGGGATAAAGGGAGGGAGGGACCTTAGGAGGGATAAATACAGGGAAGGACCTTGGTTGGGATAAAGGGAGGGAGGGATCATGGGACGGATGGACCATGCGATGGATTGGATAGATGGACCACAGTAGGGATGGACCATGAGAGGGATGGACAATGTGATGGATGGATCATGGGAGGGATTAGCAATGGAAGGGATTATGGGCCATGGGAGTGATGATGTTTCATAAATTGAATAGACAATGGGAGGGAGGGACAAAAGGAGGGATTGTGGACCATGGGATGGAAGAACAATGGGATGAATCGTGGACCATTGGAGGGATGGTGGGCCATGAATTGAATGGACAATTAGATGGAAGGACCACAGTAGGGATGGTGGACCATGGGATGGATGGACCTTGGGAGGGAGAGACCATGAAAAGGACTCTTCATACGGAAGGAGTATATGTGTAAGGCCTCACTTTGTAAATTATCAATCAAGAAATACAAATCTAGTTTTTAAATGTCTGTCCTATTCGTCTGTGTAATAATGTTGCCTATTTTCTCTTAGACTTTCTTCATGCGTCATTTTAATCACATCTTTATATTTAACATAATATAACATCGCCTGCAGCGGAACAAGATACTGAGGTACTTTTTTGTCTTCGGATTTTTAATTGTTTAATACAAAATGGACATATCTAGAAATGAAATTAATTCTCTAAATGGTCATTTCTTAGCGTTGAGGCTTTTCATATCTCAAAATATATGTAAAATTGTAAAGGTCTGTGGACAGGTAGCAATTTCTATATTGGTCAAAAGAGTTATGACTAATCCAAATTTGATCAAATTGTGCTTTATGCACACAGAAAAACACCCACAGAAACCGCACTGAAAATTATGTCATCAATTGCAATGCACATTGTGTCAATTCCACATTCTTGCAGATGTCATACAACACTACAAGTGTGAGACTACAACCAGAGAGCGTGACGTCATTCGCTCTATACTACGTATAGGCTAAAGGCAGAGAGTCGAAACTCCTATACCTACAGTGTTACAAAATTGTGATACCTCTGTCACCCAACCATGTTGGTTCCAAGTGAGGGCAGTAGAGAGTCAAGCATTTAAAAAAAAAGAACATACCAAAGAAATGTGTTAATTAAATATTCAAAAAAAATTGTTGATTTAAACAATTTTTACACAAGGTTTAATTTTATTCTTACTTTTTGTGCACTTTTAGTGCAATAAAGCAATAAATTCATAAGTCATTAATATAATATAACAAATTTGATTTTGACGTCATCCATGGATCAAGTGCGAATTTTTTTTGACAAATCATGCACATAGTGCAGATACTTTTCGCAATACCAGTACAGTACAGCACGATGTTAATGTGTTTATTACTCATTGTTTTACGTCTGAATTTGGCAGATTGAAAGGTTAAAGCATTTTAAAGGAATTACTGCCTAACCTTATCGAAGTCGTTATGCATTACGCCTAAGCCCTAGCCTAGTCGTTAAAGGTCGGCCAACAGCATAGGCCTATTTAACGAATAACGTTAGCGATGGGCCGGCCCTAGCCACCTGTAGTACACCCCCCAATTCCGTAGTATTGTAGTCTGCCTGTTTTTAAAAGCTAAGCGCACGCAGTCAGACATCTGTGATCCTAGAGATTTACAATGTAATATGAACTAAGGTGGATCTAGGCCTAGTTATTGAAGCCTAGTTTAGGCTCGGGATTATCGGGTAGGCCTAGTATGAAAAAGGTTGAAGAATTCAAGCTGCCAACCTAAGCTATTCAAATTCAGACCTAGCTGTTAGGCCTACAAAAAGGCTACATTCTTGTTAGTTATGGATTCGGATCATTCACCATCGTTTGGCCATAATTTCTTTCACTTTAACCCGTTTCTGTATGCTGACATTGTAGGATTGCTGTTCTTTACTGGTCTGCGGCCTCACGAACGCCACCAGTAATGTCAAAATGTGTATTGTGGGATATAACTTATAGCTACATTTTTGCAAGACTACATGCAATTTAGAACTTGACTAACATTAACAAAAATTTAGGCTATAATTTGCTTCAAATTAACTGCCCAAACCTACTTAATTCGCCTGGTGATTTGTTGTGTATACTGCTTGAATTTAAACAAAACTTGGCAGAGAATTCATGGATACTGGAAATGAAATAACCCATATTTGGATATTTATGAAGGGAACATTATCTATGCCAAACATAAGGTGAAGGAAAATAACTCACACACTAGCTCTATGACACATGCAATCATTGTTACAGTTGGGCTCGTTTTGTCAGGAAAAGCTATTAACTCTTATTATCAGATTATGTGATTCAACCCAATAAATTGGTAGTTTGTCATACCCATCTCAAACCTATTAACTTTGTGGTGTTGAAGGGAATACATTAAACAGTTGAATAATTCAAGTGTGTAGGGTAAAGAAAGGATAATTTGTAAATAATACAGGAAATATACAGTACATCATTTAACTTAAATAACTGGTACAGGCTACATTAAATGGTGTGTAAATTCAGGTTTCTGAAAACAGATCAACACATATTATTCTGCTATTAGCTTCTAAAAATCATTCCTATACATTTTCATGTACATTTATGATAGAGAAATTGGGACTTCATTGTGGAGGTAACAAATTTACAAGCTTTGACATCACAATTTTGATTTTCTGTAATGATCACCTGTATAAATTTAACTTTAACAACTGGCAAGACTGGTAATCAACTTTACAAACATTTCTGACAGTTTCCTTATGAGACATCTTCTGTGGATGAACGTACTGTCATAAGTCCTCCACTGTACTTATCACTACAGCTTTAGCTGAAATCAGCAAACTTTGTAAAGTGATGTTGATGAGGTATAGATATACCACAGTATGTTATTATTTCACAATATGAGATTTTAAGAAAGAAACAGAAATCAACAAAATCTGAGCTTCCTATCTGCCTATGCAGTCATAAATGTCTGATGTATATTTTCTGTATTATTTACAAATTATTCTTTGTGTGAGTTATTTCCCTTTACCTTCTGTTTAGTATAAATAATATTCCCTCACAATTATGGCTTATTTCATTTCCAGTATCCATGAATTCTCTGCCAAGTTTTGTTTAAATTCAAGCAGTGTACACAACAAATTACCAGGCGAATAATGTAGGTTTGGGCAGCTAATTTGAAGCAAATTATAGCCTAAATTCTTGTTAATGTTAGTCAAGTTCTAACTTGCATGTAGTCTTGCATGAATGTAGCTATAGTATTAGTCATATCCCACAGTATCCTTTTTGACATTACTGGTGGCGTTTGTGAGGCCGCAGACCAGTAAACAAGAGCAATCCTACAATGTCAGCAAATAGAAACGGGTTAAAGTGAAAGAAATTATGGCCAAACGATGGTAAATGATTCGAATCCATAACTAACAAGAATGTAGCCTTTTTGTAGGCCTAACGGCTAGGTCTGAATTTGAATAGATTAGGTTGGCAACTTGAATTCTTCAACCTTTTTCATACTAGGCCTACCTGATAATCCCGAGCCTAAACTAGGCTTCAATAACTAGGCCTAGATCCACCTTAGTTCATATTACATTGTACATCTCTAGGATCACAGATGTCTGACTGCGTGCGCCTAGCTTTTAAAAACAGGCAGACTACAATACTACGGAATCGGGGGTGTACTACAGGTGGCTAGGGCCGGCCCATCGCTAACGTTATTCGTTAAATAGGCCTATGCTGTTGGCCGACCTTCAACAACTAGGCTAGGGCTTAGGCGTAATGCATAACGACTTCGATAAGGTTAGGCAGTAATTCCTTTAAAAGGCTTTAACCTTTTAATCTGTCATATTCAGACGTAAAACAATGAATAATAAACGCATTGACATCGTACCGTACCGGTATCGCGAAAAGTATATGCACTATGTGCATGGTTTGTCAAACTTTTTTCGCACTTGATCCATGGATGACGTCAAAACCAAAGTTGTTATATTAATGAATTTCAAAATTATTGGTTTATTGATCTAAAAGTGCACAAAAAGTCACGGTAGAATTCAATCGGTCGTAAAACAAATTTAAATCAACAATTTCTTTAGAATATTCAATTGACACATATTTTTGGTATGTTCTATTTTTAAAATGCTTGACTTTCTACTTGGAACCAACCAGCACTTGGAACCAACATGGGTGGGTGACTTAAAAAAGTATCACGATTTTGTAACACTGTAGGTATAGGAGTTTCAACTCTCGGCCTTCGGCCTATAGGAAATATAGGTCGAATGACGTCACGCTTTCTGCTATAGCCAGGCATTACATGACTGCAAATACTGGTCAGACATCAGCCCATGCATGTAACGGTGGAAATCGCTACATTGACTCAGCATTGAGGTGGTCGGTTCGACGTAACCGTGTACGGGCTCAGTACGCTTTTGCCAAGTTGAAGGGGAAACTTTATCATTACAGTCAATGGGATATTTTTCATGAATACTTGTGTCGCCTCAGCCAGTCAGCAAAAATTGGAAACTACTGTCTAATACACAACATTTGTTAAGAAAAATAAATTCTGTTGAGTAATTTCAGCAAAATGACAAAAAACATGTTTTTCTCCCCGTCTGCAATAATAACTGACTGTTTGTTTTCCCCTTTGACTGTTCGAGATCGTCAGAAAAGCACTGTTACGTCGCCGTGCACCAGAACATTCCCGGATGTCCGAAGTCCACAATAGTCGCGCCGCAGAATACTTGCGGCGCACTCCTGTTTTGCGAACATTTTCCAAGAAATTTGTACTTGTTTTCCTCATTCATTTTAACCTGAAAAAGTTAAGCTACATAACTAAAAAAGCTTCTAGTCTGTAACTCGTAATCTTAAAAGCTTGGGCACATAAAAATACATTCAACAACTATGTACTAAAACCCATAAAAGAAAGAAACTTTCACCTACCTCGGTTGTTACCTTCTCACAATTGTGTGCGCCGAAGTGAATGTACCTAATTATTTTAAATTCTATCGAACATCAGCAATGCCAGCGTAGCGTAAATGTTGAACGCGTGTGTCCAGTTCGCTGGCGTTATATTTATTAGTACGCGTATCGGTGTTGTGCGCTCTAGTTCAAAAAAAAAAAAAAAATAGTTCCAAGAGCGTACGGTTGAACTGAAAGGAGTGTACAATATTGGCTTACATTTTTTAATAATTTTAGAATTACCGATATGTTTTAATAACTTACAAGATTAAAAGCAATACAGGAGAAGTTAACTTTATATTTTTATGTGCCGTAAGAACAGTAATTTCAGTGTGACAGGTGACGTAAATAGACGGTGTAGTCGCGATTTTAGGACTGAGGCGATTTCCACGTTAAAACAGGTAGGCCTGAGTCTCACTCTGTATTGCATGTAGTGCGTAGCATGTAGGGCATACAGAGGGAGATGTTATCTCACTAGTGCGATTCATGCCTCTCTACAATCTAACGCTGCGCTAAAGTATTGTCGTTCTGCATGTACTGTAAAAAGAAATCCTTGTTTTTGTGTTCTTGTTAGAAATAAAATAAACGTTAATCTTGGTTAGAAAGACAAGTTATGATTAAAACTAATATAAATATAATTAATTTCCGAAAGTAAAGAATTTCAATTTTTATTTTTGAGGTTAAATTTTCAGTTTGCTTTTTTTTTTTATTGACTCCAATTTTCAATGCACCGACATATTTTAAACCATTTTAATTAGAAATGGTATTACCATTTATTCTACTGTCCTCACTTGGAACCAACATGGGTGGAGGACAAACCATAAAGTATCACGAGACACTGCACTGGTATAGGAGTTTCGACTCTCGATTTTCGACCTATATGAAATATAGGCCGAATGACGTCACGCTTTCTGCTACAACCATTCAGGCAATATGCGTACCATGATGCGTGCACAGATATTATGAATGCGTAGCAAGTTTGCACTTACTTTCATGCGAACCAACTGCATCATTTGAATGATAAATATTGGAGAGCGTAAATGCACAATGATCAAACGTTTTGGCCAAGTGCTTTAGGCGCAGTGTCTCTGATTGACCAGTTACGCTCCTTGATTAAATATAATGAGTGATAAGTCGCGCATCTGAATTCCAATATGCGTGTTAACACTCTCCAATTTTAAAGCATCAATTTTTCGGTGGATGCGCGTACAAAGTAACAATTACATTACGTCATAAACAGTAAGAATACTGATCCGGGAACTTTGTCTAACATATACAAGCAAATATACGGAAAGCAAAAAAATGGTTTAAAATACTTTATATATAGGCCTATTTCTACTTTATATGAATAGAAAATTCCGGCAATGGAATCAGTTGAACCCTTCCAATTAGGAAATTATCCTCAGGCCTACCACATGTTATATTTCTCACTACTTAGGCCTAGGCCTATAAACAATGCCAATGTGTATCCCCTTTCAAAGTTTAAGAGCTTAAACCCCGAATATAATTATCTTTGCCGTAAAATTTTCTTAACTATTTATAAACTAGGGCCTATTTATATAAATTACTTGGGGAAATTCCTGAACGGGACTTTATCATATCAGGCCATATTGTTTAAAAACTATTGTTGCAATGATCTAGAAATAATCTTGAATTCTGAAAGTGTGAATTATTCTTCCATTTTGCAATCAGGGCTTCATCATTTTCAAAACCTGTAGGTATCTATGATTGTTTTATCTTCTAAAGAAGTAGACAACAACCTGCATCACTTACCTCAACTCCCCGCCTTTTGATGATCTTGGCACAAAATGCCGAGCAGCCTACACTTTCTTCGATCCCATGTTCCCGGTTATATTTTGTTTCGGTGATCCTGGCACCTTTAGCCATGGCCCTCATGTATTCCTCGCCCTCATCTGGAGAAACCTTAGCGCTCAAAGTTGGAAAACAGCACAAACAAGCGGCAATTCGACTCATTTTTGCACGACAGATTCCAAAATGAACTTCACGGTAAGCATAAGGCAAATGATCTGTTGACTCAAATGCTGGAACGCTTAGTGATGGGTGCGCGTTATATGAATTACGTAACAATGCGCAGACTAGATTTTGGTCATACTTCGTTAATGAATATTCATATCCATAATTAGTCTGACGTCATCAGATCATATTGCAATATGTCTGTGTTACGCACCGAGTACGAGAAGAACGTTGAAACTATGTCAAGAATATGTTAAATGATTAGAAGGAAGCATGGAAGGAGGGGCCATTAGAAGGGCCGTGGGAGGACCAGGGTTCATAAGGAGGAAGCATGGTACAAGGAAGGACCATTACAAGGGCCATTGGAGGAAGAGGGACCATTAAGAACAACAATGGGACAAGGAGGGGCCATTAAGAAAAACCATGGGGCGAGGAGGGACCATTAAAAGGGCCAGGAAAGGAGAAAGGATCATGAGGAGGGCCATGGGAGAAGGGGGAACTATCAACAGGAATCATGGATAGGGGGGGGGAGGGGAGGAGGGACAATTAGAAGGGACATGGGAGTGGAAAGGACCATAAGGAAAAACCATGGGACGAGGAGGGACCATTAGAAGGGCTATGGGAGGAGGGACCATTAGAAGGGCCATGGGAAGAGCGACCATTCGGAGGAACCATTGGAAGAGGAGGGACCATTAGAAGGGTCATGGGAGGAGGAGAGACCATTAGAAGTACCATGGGAGGAGGAAGGACCATTAGGAGGAACCATGGGAGGAGGGGGAGAGACCATGATAAAGTGAAGCACCTTGGGAGGGATGAAGGAACCTTGGGAGGGATGAAGGGACCTTGGTAGGGATAAAGGAAGGGAGGGACCTTGGGAGGGATAAATGCAGGGAAGGACCTTGGTTGGGATAAAGGGAGGGAGGGATCATGGGACGGATGGACAATGTGATGGATTGCATAGATGGACCAGGAGAGGGATGGACCATGAGAGGGATGGACAATGTGATGGATGGATCATGGGAGGAATTAACAATGGGAGGGATTTCGGGCCATGGGAGTTATGATGTTCCATTAATTGAATAGACAATGAGAGGGAGGGACAATAGGAGGGATTGTGGACCATGTGATGGAGGAACAATGGGATGAATCGTGGGCCATTGGAGGGACGGTAAGCCACGAATTGAATGGACAATTCGATGGAAGCACCACAGGAGGGATTGTGGACCATGGGATGGATGGACCTTGGGAGGGAGAAACCATGGAAAGGACTCTTCATACAAAAGGAGTATATGGGTAAGGCCTCACTTTGTAAATAATCAATCAAGAAATAAAAATCTTGTTTTTAAATGTCTGTCTTATTCGTCCGTGTGATAATGTTGCTTTTTTTTTCTTAGACTTTCTTCATGCGTCATTTTAATCACATCTTTATATCTAACATAATATAACATCGCCTGCAGCGGAACAAGATACTGAGGTATTTTTTGTCTTCGGATTTTTAACTGTTTAATACAAAATGGACATATCTAGAAATGAAATTAATTTTCTAAATGGTCATTTGTTAGCGTTGAGACTTTTCAGATCTCAAGATATATGTACAATTTTAAAGGTCTGTAGACAGATAGCAATTTCTATATTTCTAAATTGGTCAAAAGAGTTATGACTAATCCTAATTTGATCAAATTGTGCTTTATGCACACAAAAGATACCCACAAAACCGCACTGAAAATTATGTCATCAATTGCAATGCACATTGTGTCAATTCCACATTCTTGCAGATGTCATACAAGACTACAAGTGTGAGACTTGAACCATTCTAGCAATATGCGTACCATGATGCGTGCACAGATATTATGAATGCGTAGCAAGTTTGCACTTACTTTAATGCGCACCAACTGCATCATTTGAATGATAAATATTGGAGAGCGTAAATGCACAATCGAACGCTGTGAGCCAAATGCTTTAGGCGCAGTGTGTCTGATTGACCAGTTACGCTTCTTGACTAAATATAATGAGTGGTAAGCCGCGCGTCTGAATTCCAATATGCGTGTTAACACTCTCCGATTTTGTAAGCGTCAATTTTTCGGTGGGTGCGCATACAAAGTAACAATTACATTACGTCATGAACAGTAAGAAAACAGCTCCGCGAACTTTGTCTAACATATACAAGCAAATATACGGAAAGCAAAAAAATGGTTTAAAATACTTTATATATAGGCCTATTTCTACTTTATATGAATAGAAAATTCCGGCAATGGAATCTGTTGAACCCTCCCAATTAGGGAATTATCCTCAGGCCTACCACATGTTATATTTCTCACTACTTAGGCCTAGGCTTATATACAATGCAAATGTGTATCCCCTTTTAAAGCTTGAGAGCTTTAACCCCGAATATAATTATCTTTGCCGTAAAATTTTTTCAACTATTTATAAACTAAGGCCTATTTATATAAATAATTTGAGGAAATTCCTGAACGGGACTTTATTATATCAGGCCATATTGTTGCAACTATTGTTGCAATGATCTAGAAATAATCTTGAATTCTTAAAGTGTGAATTATTCTTCCATTTTGCAATCAGGGCTTCATCATTTTTAAAACCTGTAGGTATCCATGATTGTTTTCTCTTCTTAAGAAGTAGACAACAACCTGCATCACTTACCTCAACTCCCCGCCTTTTGATGATCTTGGCACAAAATGCCGAGCAGCCTACACTTTCTTCGATCCCATGTTCCCGGTTATATTTTGTGTCGGTGATCTTGGCACCTTTAGCCATGGCCCTCATGTATTCCTCGCCCTCATCTGGAGAAACCTTAGCGCTCAAAGTTGGAAAACAGCACAAACAAGCGGCAATTCGACTCATTTTTGCACGACAGATTCCAAAATGAAGTTCACGGTAAGCATAACGCAAATGATCTGTTGACTCAAATGCTGGAACGCTTAGTGATGGGTGCGCGTAATATGAATTACGTGACAATGCACAGACTAGATTTTGGTCATACTTCGTTAATGAATATTCATGTCCATAATTAGTCTGACGTCATCAGATCATATTGCAATGTATGTCTGTGTTACGCACAGAGTACGAGAAGAACGTTGAAACTATATCAAGATTATGTTAAATGATTAGGAGGAAGCATGGAAGGGGGAGGGGCCATTAGAAGGGCCGTGGGAGGACCAGGGTCCATTATGAGGAACCATGGTACAAGGAAGGACCATTACAAGGGCCATTGGAGAAAGAGGGACCATTAAGAAGAACAATGGGACAAAGAGGGGCCATTAAGAAGAACCATGGGGCGAGGAGGGACCATTAAAAGGGCCATGAAAGGAAGAGGGATCATGAGAAGGGCCATGGGAGAAGAAGGAACCAATAAGAGGACTCATTGGGTGGGGGCGGAGGGACAACTAGAAGGGACATGGGAGTGGAAGGGACCATAAGGAGAAACCATGGGAGGAGGGACCATAAGAAGGGCTATGGGAGGAGGAGGGACCATTAGAAGGGCCATGGGAGGAACGACCATTTGGAGGAACCATTGGAAGAGGGGGACCATTAGAAGGGTCATGGGAGGAGAGACCATTAGAAGTACCATGGGAGGAGGAAGGACCATTAGGAGGAACCATGGGAATAGGAGGGACCGTGATAAATTGAAGCACCTTGGGAGGGATGAAGGAACCTTGGGAGAGATGAAGGGACTTTGGTAGGGATAAAGGGAGGGAGGGACCTTGGGAGGGATAAATGCAGGGAAGGACCTTGGTTGGGATAAAGGGAGGGAGTGATCATGGGACGGATGGACCATGTGATGGATTGGATAGATGGACCAGGAGAGGGATGGACCATGAGAGGGATGGACAATGTGATGGATGGATCATGGGAGGGATTAACAATGGGAGGGATTATGGGCCATGGGAGTGATGGTGTTTTATCAATTGAATAGACAATGGGAGGGAGGGACAATAGGAGGGATTGTGGACCATGGGATGGAAGAAGAATGGGATGAATCGTGGGCCATTGGAGGGATGGTGGGCCATGAATTGAATGGACAATTGGATGGAAGGACCACAGGAGGGATGGTGGACCATGGGATGGATGGACCTTGGGAGGGAGAGACCATGGAAAGGACTCTTCATACGGAAGGAGTATATGGGTAAGGCCTCACTTTGTAAATAATCAATCAAGAAATACAAATCTAGTTTTTAAATGTCTGTACTATTCGTCCGTGTGATAATGTTGCCTATTTTTTCTTAGACTTTCTTCATGCGTCATTTTAATCACATCTTTATATTTAACATAATATAACATCGCCTGCAGCGGAACAAGATACTGAGGAACTTTTTTGTCTACGGATTCTTAATTGTTTAATACAAAATGGACATATCTAGAAATGAAATTAATCTTCTAAATGGTTATTTCTTAGCGTTGAGGCTTTTCAGATCTCAAGATATATGTAAACTTTTAAAGGTCTGTGGACAGGTAGCAATTTCTATATTGGTCAAAAGAGTTATGACTAATCCAAATTTGATTAAATTGTGCTTTATGCACACAGAAAGACACCCACAGAAACCGCACTGAAAATTATATCATCAATTGCAATGCACATTGTGTCAATTCCACATTCTTGCAGATGTTTTACAAGACTACAAGTGTGAGACTACGACCAGAGAGCGTGACGTCATTCGCCCTATGCTACGTATAAGCCGAAGGCAGAGTGTTACAAAATTGTGATACCTCTTTAAGTCACCCAACCATGTTGGTTCCAAGTGAGGGCAGTGGAGAGTCAAGCATTTCAAAGATAGAACATACCAAAGAAATGTGTAAATTAAATATTCTAGAGAAATTATTGATTTAAACAATTTTTACAGAAGATTTTATTTAATTGTTACTTTTTGTGCACTTTTAGTGCAATAAAGCAATAAATCTATAAGTCATTAATATAATATAACAAATTTGACTTTGACGTCATCCATGGAAATCAAGTGCGAATTTTTTTGACAAACCATGCACATAGTGCAGATACTTTTCGCGATACCAGTACAGTACAGTACGATGCCAATGTGTTTATTACTCATTGTTTTACGTCTGAATTTCGCAGATTGAAAGGATAAAGCATTTTAAAGGAATTACTGCCTAACCTTATCGAAGTCGTTATGCATTACGCCTAAGCCCTAGCCTAGTTCTTGAAGGTCGGCCAACAGCATAGGCCTATCTAACGAATAACGTTAACGATGGGCCGGCCCTAGCCACCTGTAGTACACCCCCGATTCCGTAGTATTGTGGTCTGCCTGTTTTTATTTTACAAAAGCTAGGCGTGCGCAGTCAGACATTTGTGATCCTAGAGATTTACAATGTAATATGAACTAAGGTGGATCTAGGCCTAGTTATTGAAGCCTAGTTTAGGCTCGGGATTATCAGGTAGGCCTAGTATGAAAAAGGCTGAAGAATTCAAGCTGCCAACCTAACCTATTCAAACTCAGACCTAGCCGTTAGGCCTACAAAAAGGCTACATTCTTGTTAGTTATGGATTCGAATCATTTACCATCGTTTGGCCATAATTCCTTTCACTTTAACCGTTTCTGTATGCTGACATTGTAGGATTGCTGTTGTTTACTGGTCTGCGGCCTCACCAACGCCACCAGTAATGTCAAAAACTGTATTGTGGGATATGACTAATAGCTACATTTTTGCAAGACTACATGCAAGTTAGAACTTGACTAACATCAACAAGAATTTAGGCTATAATGTGCTTTAAATTAACTGCCCAAAGCTACTTAATTCGCCTGGTGATTTGTTGTGTATACTGCTTGAATTTAAACAAAACTTGGCAGAGAATTCATGGATACTGGAAATGAAATAACCCATATTTGGAGATTTATGAAGGATACATTATTTATGCCAAACATAAGGTGAAGGCAAATAACTCACACACTAGCTCTATGACACATGCAATCATTGTTACAGTTGGGTTCGTTTTGTCAGGAAAAACTATTAACTCTTATTATCAGATTATGTGATTCAACCCAATGAAATGGTAGTTTGTCATACCCATCTCAAACCTATTAACTTTGTAAAGGGAACATTAAACAGTTGAATAATTCAAGTGTGTAGGGTAAAAAGAAAGGATAATTTGTAAACAATACAGGAAATATACAGTGCATCAATTAACTTAAATAACTGGTACAGGCTACATTAAATGGTGTGTAAATTCAGGTTTTTAAAACATTAACACATATTATTCTGCTATTAACTTCTAAAAATCATTCCAATAAATTTTCATGTACATTTATGAACGAGAATTTGGGACTTCATTGTGGAGGTAACAAATTTACAAGCTTTGACATCACAATTTTGATTTTCTGTAATGATCACCTGTATAAATTTAATTTTATAAACTGGTAATCAACTTTACAAACATTTCTGACAGTTTCCTTATGAGACATCTTCTGTGGATGAACGTACTGCCATAAGTTCTCCACTGTACTTATCACTACAGCTTTAGCTGAAATCAGCAAACTTTGTAAAGTGATGTTGATGTAGGTATAGATATACCACAGTATGTTATTATTTCACAATATGAGTTTTTAAGAAAGAAACAGAAATCAACAAAATCTGAGCTTCCTATGCAGTCTAACAACTATAAATCCCCATGATTGTAAAGTGTGGCCTATATTCAACTGAGTTAAGTCTAGTAAAAGACAGTGTGATTTTTTATGTCTGTTTACTGCAAATAAAAGCCTGGTCTGCTGGTTTTCATGTTGAATTTTCATTTGGTGTTTGTGTCTTTTTTTGGTTAGGCAGACAACATTTTATGTATGAATGTCATATCCTCATAATCTGATAATAGTACATTCCACTACCAAGAAAAACCATTATACATGTGCCTAGAGTCAGAAAAGATTTGGGCAGGGTATTGTGTACTACAAAATGATATACAGGTATTCAGCTCACTAATATCTGGTACAAAATTAATTTACATTGCAAAAAATATTCGTACTTTGTAGTACAGTCAATGATTTTTAACAATCATACAACATAAAAGTTGGAATACTATTGCACTGTAATAATTTGTTCATTGAATACCAAAGCAAAAACAAATAAGAGCAGAACTAAAGATTGCCTATCAATGAGAAGAGAAATTACATGAAGCAAAATTTTCAAGTGAAGCTTTTTTATCTTCCCAACTTGAGAGCTTGAGAAACTTTTGCAAACAAATTGAAAGCAACTTTAATAAGTAATACACATAGAATAAAAACTGCAGGCTGCAATACAACAGGCTTATTCTAAAGAGTTTTATAATTATTTTTTAATTTAAACTTTATGAATTTAGGGCTTGCAATTGTTAGTAAATGATGTTGAACAGAAAAATCTGAATGAAACTGTAAACTTAATAGTTTATTAGAATAGAAATAAAAGTAATAAGTGAGCAATTTGATCTACTGTATCTCTACCTAGCTAAACAAGTTGGCACTTAAGTTACTTTTACCTTGTTTTATACACACCTATCAGCTAATTGGTCAGTTTGTTTAGACTTTGTTTGATGGGTGTTTTGTTGATAACCAACTATAAAAGTAATTAGACCTATAGGTCTATATTGGTCTCATGCCCGCCCACCCTAGCTAACAATTGTAATGCTGCGTCTCAAGCATGGCCTTTTTATCATGACAGACATTTATGACTGCATAGGCAGATAGGAAGCTCAGATTTTGTTGATTTCTGTTTCTTTCTTAAAAACTCATATTGTGAAATAATAATATACTGTGGTATATCTATACCTACATCAACATCTCTTTACAAAGTTGACTGATTTTAGCTAAAGCTGTAGTGTTAAGTGGAGGACTTATGGCAGTACATTCATCCACAGAAGATGTCTCATAAGGAAACTGTCAGGAATGTTTGTAAAGTCTATTGCGAGTTCTTAAAGTTAAATTTATACAGGTTATCATTGCAGAAAATCAAAATTGTGATGTCAAAAACTTGTAAATTTGTTACATCCACAATAAAACCCTAATTCCTCTATCATAAATGTACATACAAATTTATAGGAATGATTTTTAGAAGTTGATGGCAGAATAATATGTGTTAAAAACCTGAATTTACACACCATTTCATGTAACCTGTATCAGTTATTTAAGTCAATTGATGTATATTTTCTGTATTATTTACAAATTATTCTTTGTGTGAGTTATTTCCCTTTACCTTCTCTTTAGTATAAATAATATTCCTTCACAAATATGGGTTATTTCATTTCCAGTATCCATGAATTCTTTGCCAAGTTTTGTTTAAATTCAAGCAGTGTACACAAAAAATCACCAGGCGAATAATGTAGGTTTGCGCAGCTAATTTGAAACAAATTATAGCCTAAATTCTTGTTAATGTTAGTCAAGTTCCAACTTGCATGTAGTCTTGCATGAATGTAGCTATAGTATTAGTCATATCCCACAATATCCTTTTTGACATTACTGATGGCGTTCGTGAGGCCGCAGACCAGTAAACAACAGCAATCCTACAATGTCAGCATATAGAAACGGTTTAAAGTGAAAGAAATTACGGCCAAACGATGGTAAATGATTCAAATGCATAACTAACAAGATTGTAGCCTTGTTGTAGGCCTAACGGCTAGGTCTGATTTTGAATAGGTTAAGTTGGCAACTTGAATTCTTTAGCCTTTTTCATACTACCCGATACTCCCGAGCCCGAACAAGGTTTCAATAACTAGACCTTGATCCACCTTAGTTAATATCATATTGTAAATCTCTAGGATCACAGATGTCTGACTGCGTACGCCTAGCTTTTATAAAATAAAAACAGGCAGACCGCAATTACTACAGAACCAGGGGTGTACAGGTGGCTCGGGCCGGCCCATCGCTAACGTTATTAGTTAAATAGGCCTACGGTGTTGGCCGACCTTCACCAACTTCGCTATGGCCTAGACGTAATGCATAACGGCCTCGATAAGGTTAGGCATTAATTCCTTTAAAATGCTTTAACCTTTCAATCTGTCATATTCAGACGTAAAACAATGAATAATATACGCATTGACATCGTACCGTACCGGTATCGCGAAAAGTATATGCACTATGTGCATGTTTTGTCAAACTTTTTTCGCACTTGATCCATGGATGACGTCAAAACCAAAGTTGTTATATTAATGAATCTTAAAATTATTGGTTTTATTGATCTAAAAGTGCACAAAAAGTCACGGTAGAATTCAATCGGTCGTAAAACAAGTTTAAATTAACAATTTCTTTAGAAGATCTAATTGACACATTTCTTTGGTATGTTCTATTTTTTAAAAGCTTGACTCTCTACTGCCCTCACTTGGAACCAACAAGGCTGAGTGACTTTAAAAAGTATTACGATTTTGTAACACTGTAGATATAGGAGTTTCAACTATCGGCCTTCGGTTTATAGGAAATACAGGTCGAATGACGTCACGCTTTCTGCTATAACCATTACATGACTGCGAATACTGGTCAGACATCAGCCTATGCATGTAACAGTGGAAATCGCTACATTGACTCAGCATTGAGCTGGTCGGTTTGACCAAAGAGCTTAGAAGCTCTTTGGTTCGACGTAACCGTGTACGGGCTCAGTACGCTTTTGCCAAGTTGAAGGGGAAACTTTATCATTACAGTCAATGGGATATTTTTTCATGAATACTTGTGTCGCCTCAGCCAGTCAGCAAAAATTAATGGTACTCATATATATATTGGAAACTACTGTCTTATACACAATATTTGTTAAGAAAAATAAATTATGTCGAGTATTTTTAGCAAAATGACAAAAAACATGTTTTTCTCCCGTCGACTGCAATGAAAACTGACTGTTTGTTTTCCCCTTTGACTGAAGTTCGAGATTGTCAGAAAAGCACTGTTACGTCGCCGTGCACCACAACATTCCCGGATGTCCGAACTCTCCAATAGTCGCACCGCAGAATACTTGCGGCGCACTCCTGTTTTGCGAACATTTTCCAAGAAATTTGAACTTGTTTTCCCCATTCATTTTAACCTGAAAAAGTTAAGCTTCATAACTAAAAAAAGCTTTTAGTCTGTAACTCGTAATCTTAAAAGCTTGGGCACATAAAAATACATTTAATAACTATGTACTAAAACCCGTAAAAGGAAGAAACTTTCACCTACCTCGGTTGTTACCTTCTCACAATCGTGTGCGCCGAAGTGAATGTACCTAATTATTTCAAATTCTATCGAACATCAGCAATGCCAGCGTAGCGTAAATGTTGAACGCGTGTGTCTAGTTCGCTGGCGTTATATTTATTAGTACGCGTATCGGTGTTGTGCGCCCTAGTTCCAAAAAAAAAAGTTCCAAGAGCGTACGGTTGAAGTGAAAGGAGTGTACAATATCTGAATATTGGCTTACATTTTTTAATCATTTTAGGATTACCGACATGTTTTAATAACTTACAAGATTAAAAGCAATACAGGAGAATTTAACTATATATCTTTATGTGCCGTAAGTACAGTAATTTCAGTGTGACAGGTGACGTAAATAGACGGTGTAGTCGCGATTTTAGGACTGAGGCGATTTTCACGTTAAAACAGGTAGACCTGAGTCTCACTCTGTATTGCATGTAGTGCGTAGCATGAAGGGGATGTTATCTCACTAGTGCGATTCATGCCTCTCTACAATCTAACGCTGCGCTAAAGTATTGTCGTTCTGCATGTACTGTAAAAAGAAATCGTTGTTTTTGTGTTTTTGTTAGAAATAAAATAAACGTTAATCTTGGTTAGAAAGACAAGTTATGATTAAAACTAATATCAATATAATTGACTTTTGAAAGTGAAGAATTTCAATTTTTATTTTTGAGGTTAAATTTGTAGTTTGCTTTTTTAATTAATGATTCCAATTTTCAATGCACCGACATATTTTAAACCATTTTGATTAGATATGGTATTACCATATTACCTTAAAACAAGAGGATACAACACCCGGCTGCAGATGCTATATAAAATCAATAACAATCTTGTCGCCATTAATAAAGATGAACTTATCCCCACCGTCAGAACTAATACAAGAAATAATCATGACCTTAATTTCCAGGCTCCCTATGCTAAAAAGAATGTATATAAACACTCTTTCTTCCCTCACACACCAAAGTATTGGAATGCTTTACCGTCAGACATTGTACATGCACCAAGTCTCAACTGTTTCAAAGCTAAACTTACTAACACTTGTATTGCTAAGTAGTTTTTTTAATATTTTTTACTCATACTTTTTACGCTCGGTTGGCGTTCATGTCCTCTTGAAGGATTTTTGCCGACTTAAACGATTCAGATTCAGATTCATTTATTCTACTGTCCTCACTTGGAACCAACATGGGTGGAGGACAAACCAAAAAGTATTACGCACTGAGGTATAGGAGTTTCGACTCTCGGTTTTTGGCCTATATGAAATATAGGCCAAATGACGTCACGCTTTCTGCTACAAGCATTCTGGCAATATGCGTACCATGATGCGTGCACAGATGTTATGAATGCATAGCAAGTTTGCACTTACTTTCATGCGAACCAACTGCATCATTTGAATGATGAATATTGGAGAGCGTAAATGCACAATGATCAAACGCTTTTGGCTAAGTGCTTTAGGCGCAGTGTCTCTGATTGACCAGTTACGCTCCTTGACTAAATATAATGAGTGGTAAGTTGCGCGTCTGAATTCCAATATGCGTGTTAACACTCTCCGATTTTGTAAGCGTCAATTTTTCGGTGGGTGCGCATTACAAAGTAAAAATTACATTACGTCATGAACAGTAAGAATACTGATCCGAGAACTTTGTCTAAGATATACAAGCAAATATACGGAAAGCAAAAAAATGGTTTAAAATACTTTATATATAGGCCTTTCTCTATTTTATATGAATAGAAAATTCCGACAATGGAATCAGTTGAACCCTTCCAATTCTAGAATTATCCTCAGGCCTACCACATGTTATATTTCTCACTACTTAGGCCTAGGCTTATATACAATGCAAATGTGTATCCCCTTTTAAAGCTTGAGAGCTTAAACCCCGAATATGATTATCTTTGCCGTAAAATTTTCTTAACTATTTATAAACTAGGGCCTGTTTATTTAAATAACTTGAGGAAATTCCTGAACGGGACTTTATCATATCAGGCCATATTGTTCAAAAAACTATTGTTGCAATGATCTAGAAATAATCTTGAATTCTGAAAGTGTGAATTATTCTTCCATTTTGCAATCAGGGCTTCATCATTTTCAAAACCTGTAGGTATCCATGATTGTTTTATCTTCTAAAGAAGTAGACAACAACCTGCATCACTTACCTCAACTCCCGCCTTTTGATGATCTTGGCACAAAATGCCGAGCAGCCTACACTTTCTTCGATCCCATGTTCCCGGTTATGTTTTCTTTTGGTGATCTTGGCATCTTTAGCCATGACCCTCATGTATTCCTCGCCCTCATCTGGAGAAACCTTAGCGCTCAAAGTTGGAAAACAGCACAAACAAGCGGCAATTCGACTCATTTTTGCACGACAGATTCCAAAATGAAGTTCACGGTAAGCATAACGCAAATGATCTGTTAACTCAAATGCTGGAACGCTTAGTGATGGGTGCGCGTAATATAAATTACGTAACAATGCGCAGACTAGATTTTGGTCATACTTCGTTAATGAATATTTATGTCCATAATTTGTCTGACGTCATCAGATCGTATCGCAATGTATGTCTGTGTTACGCACCGAGTACGAGAAGAAAGTTGAAACTATAATAATAATAATAATGATACATTTTTATATAGCGCATTATACCAAACGGTCTCAATGCGCTTTACATAAACAAATATAACATGAGAAAACCTTAAGATACAAACAGTAAGAGAACAAAAACCATACTTAAAAAGATAGGAGCAGGATAAAGTTACGAGGTCCAATGAGGGGAACTCAAAAGGTGTGTTTTCGATACACTCTTAAAAATATCTAAAGTAGGGGCATTTCTGATGTAGATTGGGAGAATGTTCCAGAGTTTGGGGGCTGCAGATTGAAAAGAACGTTCACTATAAATCTTGGTGTTAATTTTTGGCGGCTTTAGGAGAATAGCACTGTTAGATCTGAGTGAGCGAGTTGGTAATTGTAAGGTGAGTAAGTTGGAAATATAATTTGGAGCAAGACCATGGATGGCTTTGTATGTGAAGGTGAGAAGCTTGTAGTTTATTCTTTCACATATAGGAAGCCAATGAAGTTGGTGGAGGATGGGTTTAATGTGAAATTTCTTACTTGTGAGAGTAACTTATCTGGCAGCAGTGTTTTGAATGCACTGAAGCTTTGAGATTTGTTAAGAGGGTAGTCCAAATAAGATACTGTTGCAACAATCAAGTCTGGATGATACAAATGCGTGAATAAGTGTCTCAGTCGACTTTTGATCAAAATATTTACGAATTTGGCTAATTTTTCCGATGGCAAGTGAAGTGGAGCGACATATATTATTTACATGTGGCAACAGTGTAAGCTTATCATCAAAAATAACACCCAAGTTTTTAACACAGGAAGCAGGAGATATACATGAATTATCTATGTCAAGGTTATGTTAAATAAGAGCGTGGATAATTATTGAGCTGCTTTGACTTCAGATTCTGAAAAATATTCTTGCAAGAATTTTAACCCTTACCAAAGAGCTTTGTGGAAGCTCTTTGCCCTTACTCTCTACCAGGGCTTTGGAAAATGCAAGCACAATTTTCATAACTTTTTTTTATATGCATTTTTGACAACTTTCCTTTCATTACAAATCTGGTTGCAATGGAAGCTAAGATGTTTAGTAATGAAAGCTCAATTAGGATATGCTAATGAAACATATTTTGGCTAAATTTTGAAGCTACTTTTTCTAAAAAGTATGTAATATGACTCCTATAGAAAATTTACATTTTGTGAAAGAAATATCCAAGTAATTGAAAATGATACCCAAAATTACTCTAATAGGACTTTGGTAAAGTCCCGATTTTATTTTGAGAAAAAGGTGGTTTAAAAACGACGATATTTTCGCCGTGTGGTAGAGTGAATATTAATCAACTCAATTGGGGGTCCTTAGTGGAAAATTAGGTTCTCATGTTACGGACTAATTTCTCATGTTACCAGGTTACGGACTTTTTGGCCATGAATTGTAAATTTTGTACCAACAGTTGAGGATATTTGGTTCAAAATCTAATATATTTGGTCATTGTTGGTCCAAAAGTGAAGATTTTTGGTCGAAAATTGTAGATGTTTGGCCCAAGAAAGGATGTGAAATGACGGATGTACTGTTTTTATCTGAATCATCTCCGAGTTGACTCGGTATGATACTGACCACATTATTCATGGACACAGATCTAAGTCGGGTGGAAATGTAAAATTTTAAAGTACTATTAACCAGAATTATATCTAAGTCATGCCCCACTCATCTAGATCTGTAGATATCAATAGCATGTCCTCTCGATGCTGACATCGTTATTCTAGAGTCACCGATCTTAGTCAGGCAAGGATGTGAAATGACGAATGCAGTGACGTAGGCAGCCTCCAAAAGTTGGGAGCAGATAGGGGCGTAGGACGCGGAAGGGGTGGGCGGCAGTGGCCCTAATAATTTTTCCAGGGGACTAAGTACCATTTTATCTCCCCCTCAATAATGACGGTCTAATGAATTGATTTTGAAGAGTCGGATTCCATAGTAAAATATCCTTCATTTTCGTGAAATTTGCTTCAATATTTGTGCAATTTTCTTTATTTTGAAGAACATCTCTTCAATTTTCGAGAAGCTATCTTTAATTTTTAGGAAATTTTCATCAATTTCCTTCATTTTCGTTAAATTTGCTTCAATTTTCGGGAAATTTTACTACCCTTCCCCCTTTCATGCCTTTACAAATAGTTTTTGGACCGTGAAAAGAAACTCAAACTCCCTCCTCCCTCACCCCCGGGCATGTTAAATTCTTTCCTACGCCGCTGGCGGCAGACCGTGAATTATGATGTTAACGTCCAACAAGATAGGACAACTTTTTAAATTAATATGTAGGCGATATGCGGTACACCAAGGATATTTTAGTTTTTCTTGCACCGAAATCGTGGTATATATAAACGATGTGTATTGCACTCATAAACTTGCGTGTTGGCTTCAAACTTCAATTCTGGCTACCCCCAATGCCCTCCCCGCCTTCTCCAAAAAAGAACAAATATATAAATAATTTTATATTTTGTTTTGCTCCCATATACAGATACATTCTCTATCTGTTTAAGGAAGTCTTTGGAAAATAATAACATTTTGTAGAAAAATGTTTAACTGGGATCATAAGATAAATTGACAGTTACAATATGCAGATATGTGTAAACGTGTTGTAGACTATTTTGACTAGTGTAAATTATAAGTTTTACCAACGACCTCAAATAAACATATCCCATTTAAAGAAAAAAACACCTTCCCGGAAGTTGCTTTTCCACCTTTTGGAGGTCAAATATAGTGAAAGGTAATTTTGTAAGAATTTGGTAACATTTCCTGAAAATTGAAGAAATGTTTCTAAAAATTGACAAAAACTTCCCGAAAATAAGATTTTACCATTAGAATTTAAAATGTTCTTCTTTTCATTAATTACATTTTGGATTTTTGTGTTGATTTTAAGCCATAAACTCAACAATTTTGGCCGATTTTTCTCAGTTTCCAGAGGAAATTTCTCCTCTGCCTGACAGTGCTTAAAAATGGTAACCAATGCTTATTTGACTGTCTGAGTAGATCTTAACATTGTAATTTAAAATGTTCTTATTTTTCATCAATTACATTTCGGATTTTTGTGTTGATTTCAAGCCACTTTGAGGCAATAGAATAAATCTTTAGAATGTTAGAGTAAAGCTACACCCACGAACGCCTGCGCAATTTTGCCTATAGTTTCTCATTTTTCAGGAGAAATTTATCCTCTGCCTGTTTAGAAATGGTAAGCCTATAATGCTTATCTGGGTAAATTTGAACATGAAATCTAAAATAGTCTTCTTATCAACACTTAAATGTTATCAATTTGTGTTGATTTTCAGCTATCAAATTAAAGGCAAGAAATCTACAGAGATTCTGAGGCTTCGTCCCTGGAGCCCGTCCAAATGGTCCCTCCTGAATCCTTAGCCTACCCTTGTTTGCCCCAGGACTCCACGATTTTTTGTTTACCTATTGGAACTTGAGTGTTGAGTTTAAGCCATTTTGGGCATCAAAACCAAGAAAACTTAAGACCAAGGTTAAGACTTAAGACCCATGAACGCCGGTTTAAAAATGGTATCATTTACCTATTAACATGAGAACTTGAAATTGTTTTCTTTTCATCACTTAAACTTTGTCAGTTTGTTTTTTTTCAGCCATTCTGGACCCTTCGGGTCCCCAGGACCCTAACAAAGGTTTCGTCCCTGGACGCTGCTAGGTGTCCTTTAACGCGGGTAAATACTGTTTCGCACTTTATTACTGTTCTCGAAAGCGAAACTGTCTGACGATGATACTGGTTGAAGGGTGGGAGAGGGTATTCCCAATTGTTCTATATTGTGTGATTGTAAGCACATGCATATGATGTGATGCCATGTGGGACATGGGATGGGATGTCATGTGGGACATGGGGTGGGATGCCACGAGTAACACATAGTGTGACATTGGTTGGGACGCCATAGGGTAGGAGGCCATGTGGGACTTAGGGTAGGAAGCCATGGGGACATGAGATGTGATGTCACGTGTGACTGTTATTGGGATATGGGGAGGGATACCATGTGGAACATATGGTGAGATCCAATGTGGGACATAAGGTGGGATGCCATGTGAGACATCAGGTAGGAAGCCACGTGGGACATAGAGAGGAAAGCCATGTGGGTCATAGGGTAGGATGCGATGTAGGACATATGGTGGAACGCCATGAGGGGCATATGGTGGAATGCCGTGTGGAAGATATGGTGGAATGCTGTGTGGGACAAGGGATGAGATGAGATGACATGTGGGACATCTGGTGGGATACCATGTGGGACATGGGATGCCATTTGGGACATAGGATGCCATGTGGGATTTAGTGTGGGATGCTATTTTAATAATTGAGCGAATCATATGATGGGGGTGTCAATTTGCATGGGCATGCGGACCATTATGGTATTTACCGTTCTAGTTAAAGTTTGATTTGTTTTCATTCAAAATTAGTAGGTATGAACTAAATCAGTTTTCAAATTAGTTTGGAAAACAAACATAAATAATCTTGAAAATGTATGCATCGAAGCAATTCCGTTCTAAGGTTAAGAATTATTTTACACTACGAGGGAAGGGAAATATGCATTCAAAGCTGGTTTGTTTGTTTGATGAGGTCTTAACGGCACCACGACAACGAGGGTCAAATTGTGCCTGAGAGGTCAGATCATTTTAGAGGTAGGAAGAAAAAAAACAGGGAGAGAATGACAGAAATTCAAGAACAAAAGTCAGAAAGCTATGATCGAGAAAGGAGGTGCATGGGTGAAACAAAACAAAGTAGGGAGGGGCGGAAGAGGAATATTAAATATGGTTGTAGAGGGAAGCATTATGAAGGAAGGAGATAATTCTATCCGGAGGATTTTTTTGAAAGAACTCAGCAATTGAATTGTGGGGAGCGAGGGAAGCTCTAGGAAGGTTGTACAGGGGGCAAGCAAGGAGAACGTGATGGATAGTGAGGATGCAGTGGCAATTGTTACAGAGGGGTTAGGGGGAACCAATAAGGAGGTGGGAGTGAGTAAGGTAGGTGCGACCAATTCTAAGACGGGTAATATGAACATTGTCGATACGAGAGAGGTTGTTGATGGTGGATTTGATCGGGATTGTGGGCTGGATGACATAGAGTTTGTTATCAATTTGGGAGTTCCATGAGGTTTGCCAGCAGTCACGAACAAGGGAAGCGATAAGCGGTTTGATGTTAGAGAGGGTTTTGGGAAAAGGTGTAGAGAGGAGGTTGAGGGCAAGCTTAGCGGCTGCATCAGCCCTGTCATTGCCAGGGATGCCTACATGGGTGGGTATCCAAAAGAAAACAAACCTTTACCTGCAGAGGGTGAGAGAAAAGAGTTTCCGGAGGAGGAGGTGGCAAGTGAGGTTATCCCATTTAAGATTGAGTAATGAAGTAAGAACAGCCTTTGAGTCGGAGAAAATGGCAAAGTGGCTGAGAGGAGAGTACTCAATAAAGTTGAGGGCGAGGAGAATGGCCTTAGCCTCGACAGAAAAGATGGATGAGTAGTCAGAAAGTCTGCTACTGAGGGTGATGTCTTAGATGATGGCAGCAGCAGCTGTCTTGTTGCCTTCCTTGGAGCCATCAGTATAGATGGAGGTGTAATTTGAGAGTTGGTCTTTGATTTGGTTGTGGAGATTGATGAAGAGGTTAGGGTGGGTTTGAGTTTAGTGATGAGTGGAGAGGCCCAGGTGGACAGAGGGGAAGGGAGTGGCCCAAGGAGGAAAAGTGGGCCAGGAGTGGGTGCCGAGAGTGGCGGGGTTGATGCCGAGATGGAAGAGGTCTGATTTAATGCGTAAGCTGAAGGGAGGAGATAGGGTTTTAGTCCTATCAAAGAGAGAGGAGAAATTGGGGTACCTAATGAGGTTGTAAACAGGATTCTGGGTGTTGGTGAGGACTCTAAAAGCATAGGAGATGCTAAGCTTCCTACATCTAAGTAGAAAGGGAAGTTAAAGGGGAGTTCATTGGCTTCAACATGAAGGCTGGTGATTGGGGAGGTCCTGTAGGCTCCTAGACAAAGCCCGAGGGCTTCATTTTGGATGGTGTTGATCAAAGCTGGTGTAAAGTGAGAATTTTATTTCAGGAATGAATTAAAGGTCATACATACAGGTTTGAGGTGGGGCATGTTGGCAAGCGCCCAATCTTGGCAAGCGCCCAATGTTGGCAATTTCACAAATTGATTAATTGCTTCTTCTTTTCGCATTATGTGCTTTAATACAAACCTGTGAATAATTTTCACCAATGGGAGAAATTTCAACTTCATTCATTTAAAAAGGAAATAATAATAATACAGCCCCCTCCCTCCTGCACACACACCGTTTAATTCAACTTGTGGATAATTTTTACCACTGTGGCAGTGGAGAAACCGATTCTGAGTTTGCGTAAACTTTAATCATTGGAAATGGCAATCCTTCTGTTCTTGATCTTTTATTCTAGCAGATGAAATGCACTGCTCTAGCAGTCACAACCACACGCTCTAGCAGTCACAACCACACGCTCTAGCAGTCACAACCACACGCTCTAGCAGTCACAACCACACGCTCTAGCAGTCACAACCACACGCTCTAGCAGTCACAACCACACGCTCTAGCAGTCACAACCATACGCTCTAGCAGTCACCACACACTCTAGCAGTCACATTATTCGCAGCTATAACAGTAGCAAATTCTTCTAGTATTGAAAATTGATCTAGCTGTCAAAGATTGATCTAGCTGTCAAAGATTGATCTAGCTGTCATAATTCCCTGTTCTAGCTGTCATAATTCCCTGTTCTAGCTGTCATAATTCCCTGTTCTAGCTGTCATAATTCCCTGTTCTAGCTGTCATAATTCCCTGTTCTAGCTGTCATAATTCCCTGCTCTAGCTGTCATAATTCCCTGTTCTAGCTGTCATCATTCCGTTTTAGCTGTTAAAAAATAGCTGTAGAAGCTGTAGTTTTCTGTTTTAATATTCAAAACTACCAAGCTGTTTTAGCAGTCACCAATCCTTTTCTAGCATTCTAGCATTTTTTAATAATCGAAAAGTTGGGTTTAGTTCTGTGAGCAATCTTGGTCATAATGCTGAAAACGTTCTTTTACTTAAAATCAAGAAAATTAAGTGCAAAGAATTATTCTATGTTGAGATTAGAATATAATTATTTTATGTCAAGACTAGAATAGAATTATTCTATGTCAAGACTAGAATAGAATTATTCTATGTCAAGACTAGAATAGAATTATTCTATGTCAAGACTAGAATAGAATTATTCTATGTCAAGACTAGAATAGAATTATTCTATGTCAAGACTAGAACAGAATTATTCTATGTCATAAATCAGAAAGACTACCTTTGTCATCTATAGCATGCCAAAATAGCTCTTAAAAATCTAGGTGAGATTTAACTATAGTGTTTGTCCTAGTTTTTGGATCAGTTTTAAAGGAAAGGTCTCAAAGTCCCGGATAATGTGGGTCTCAGTCTCAGGAGGGTTGGTCTGTTTTAGAGGGCAGTCTCGGTTTCAAGAGGGTTGGTCTGTCTTAGAGGGCAGTCTCAGTCTCAAGAGAGTTGGTCTGTCTTAGAGGGCAGTCTCGGTCTCGGATAATAGGGGGTCTCAGTTTCGGGAGGATTGGTCTCAGTCTTAGAGGGCGGTCTCGGAAAGTGCTGTCTGGGTCTTTGATGCTCAGGTCTCAACTACAACACTGCTCTTAATATTAGTTTTTTATCTAAAACTCAGACAATCAATTATTTTGCCCTTTCCCCTACTACCCCTCTTTAATGTTGGTAAAATGTTTAGAATACATTTCTTAACCTCTTAATTTTTAAGGTGGTAATCATGTCAACATTTAAAAAGGTGCCAATATTTTGTCAGTAATTGTTGGCCTGCGAAACATATCAGACGCCTATTATTTGAATCACCGTTATACTGTAGAGCTGTTTTAGAGACATTTTCAGCTAGGTGTGTACACAAGAGTGGGTGTTTTGCGTCGTATTAATGTTTGCAGTGTACCTGCTAAACAAACAACAGGTGGGCAGGTAGCAAACACTTGGAAGTAGACTGGTAGAAAATATCATATAAACCATGAACTCTTATTAATGACCATTTTATTACTTTTGACATAGTAGGCAAATCCCACTAGGGACATATGACGGATAAACTGCCAAAAGGGAGAGGGGGGAGGGGTAAAACCCAAACATTTTCCAGTGACACAAGTGGAACTAGAACAGTAAATACAGCATGGTTGCAAATTGACACCCATATCATATGACCCAGCCAAATATAAAAATGGCATCTCACACCAAGTCCCACATGGCATCCTGTCCCACATTGCATTCCGACATGTCCCACATGGCAATCCACCATGTCTCACATAGCATCCCACCCTATGAACTACATGGCATCCCACCCTATGTCCCACATGGATTCCACCCTATATCCCACATGGATTCCATCCTGTCCCACATGGCATTCCACCATGCATCCTTCCCTGTGTCCACATGGCATCCCTCCTTATGTCCCCCATGGAATCCCACCTTATGTTCCACATCAGTGGCTTTCCACCTAATGTCCACATGGCATCCCACCTTATGTCCCACAAATACCAACATATGACCCACATGGTATCCCTCCCCATGTCCCAATGACATCCCACTTTGTCCCACATGACATCACATGTTCCCATGGCCTCCTACCCTATGTCATCCCAACCTATATCACACTCTGTTACTCCTGGCATCCCACCCCATGACATCCCATTTATGTCCCACATAACATCCCATCCATATCCCACATGGCATCCCACCCCATGTCTCACATGACATCCCAAGTCCCACATGCATTCCACCTTATGTTCCACATGGCATCCCACCCTATGTCCCACATGGCATCACACCCCATGTCCCACATGACATCCCCATAGGTTTCATAAGCAGTTTCAACCTAGCTATCAGTCCCTGATACTAAGTACGAGTCTATCAGTTCATATAACTTATGCAAATGAACTGTCATGACTGATATAGCCCTTGGTGTATACCACATGGTATAATTCTCTCCTACATCCCACATGACTCCCATCCCTATCCCAAATGGCATCCCTCCCTATGTCACACTCCCTGACTGAGCATACTAAGTATAAGTCTTGTCAGTTCATTATACTATAGCAACTTTATGCAAATGAACACAATAATAAAGGCAGTTTAATAATCATGCCTGATACAGACATTGGTGCACAAGTATTTTAAACCTGTGTTATGAGAGACACTTAAAGATCTCTAAAGAATATTGAAAAATTATATCATCTTACAGTTAAGGAAATATCAAATGTTTTGTAGACTTTTTAAGAAACTAGTCTCTACCTGTCTTAAATGTCTCTGAAAAACTTTTAACATTTTGTAGGGAAATTCTAGCCTTCCATGAGGATACCTGAAGAAACTTTTAACTTTTTCTGAGGAACTCTGAAGAAACTAACATTTTCTGAGGAATTCTCAAAAGCCTATAACATTTCTGAGGAAATCTCAAGAAAAACAATGGACAGCCTGACGAATGAAATTGCCATTACATGCATATTGCTTCGCATGCTCACCAAAATTACAAAGGTAAATTAAGTTTCCATCAAAAGTTGTTTCTAAATGGGAATTCTTCAATTTTGAAAAATGTTGGCCAATATTCGGAAAATGATGGCAAAGCTTTCTAAAAATTTTTTGCCAATTTTAGAAAATTTCTATGAAATTTTACCAAAAAATGTCCAATAAATTTACCACATTTTTTAATTTTATGTTAACAATTTCACTTCCTGAGAAGAAAGCATGCAACCGGGAAGGTGAAATCCTCCCAGGAGGCAGTTCCTCCCCCCCCCCCTAACCCTATACCTCTGAATACCTCCTATGAGAGTAGGTCACATATTCCGTAAACCTTTTCAAACACCACAACATTTTATATTTCAAGAGCCTATGATACTTCTTCAAGTTGCCTTCCATTAAAAATGCAGCAGAAAGGTCAAAATTAGGTTCAAGAATTAGTTCAGTGGTCAAGCAATTTTATTTTATATAAAAGAGCGACTTATTTAGAGAACAAATTGGTGAAGAAATTGTTCAAAATTCTTTTCCGTTAAAGAGATATTCAAGTTTAAAGCTCTTATCTTATCTGTGTAGAAATAACTAGTCTACTATTTAAAGTTGGCACACCTCATAAGATGAACTAGCTTGACCTCTGAATTACCCCTTTACTTAATCTTTGACATAGGTAGCCAAATGTCTGCAGGGCACAACATCACATAAGGTACCACACCACCACTTTGGATCTTAATCAGCCTTGTGCTTTTAAATTGACATAACCATTATTCTTCATTTTAAACATGAATTTGACCTCTTTTCAATTTCATTTAATTAGGACTGAAGTGTTTTCATCCTAAAATATGTTAATGTAAAATTCCTTTACCTGAACTCTGACATCTGGGTACCCCTCTAGAATTTTTGTTTTAAATTGGCACAGCAGATTTTGAGTTATACTTGACATGAAATATTTGTGCATGCACACACATCTCAATGCACACACACACACCTGCACAGGCAATGCCATACACACATATCCATACATACAAAGGGTTATCTATTGTCTTGACCAATAAATTATGCAGGAGAAAATAGCACAATAAGTTATTGACAATTTTCTTCAAAGATTTATTAATATACAAACGTTTTACCGAAACCCCTCCCAGTATAAACATGGAACACTAAAAACGCTAAGTTATAGCTTAAATAAAACAAACGAAACACTTAACAGAGAAAAAGCTTTTTAGTTCAAACCACGCATTCTTGCTGATGAAGTAAAAATAAAAAAGTGTTCAATATAAAAACTGGAACTGTTCACTACATACAATTGTAAGCGCACGTTTTTGATGCATTAACATAACATGAACCACACAGAGAGCAATGATATGGAAATGGCAACACAACCCAGATTGCCTTTAACTTTTGATTAAAAATAAAAAAAGTAGCTAAAACAATTGATCAATTTTATGCAAATTTGTGATGTATTGCAGGGCATGATATTTTCTTGTCCTATCATAATTCTCTGAAGTGGTACAGCACATTCTGTTCTTTATTCTTTAACATACTCCCAATCATATTCTAACACAAATAATTTTTTCCATCATCTCTGCAGTGAATGTGATTCAGGAATAATATCTAATGACAATATGACATTTTTAGATGTCTGCCAAGTCACATATAACAAATCTAAGCATAAATTGAAAAATGATCAGCGATAGCTTTAAAATTAGATGTATAATCTTCAACATTCAAAAACCCAACTGCTCAGCTTTTAATATTCTTTTAATCAATATAAAAATTGTTACAAGTCCATAGACCTTCATGGGTTCATGAACGACAAAGGTTTCTGTACCATCCCTTTGTTGGGGAAAATTAGACAGTAGTGCTCCTTTAGTGGACAATGCACAATTAAGTCATTTCCCTAGGAAGAACATGTATAAATTCCTTCAAAGATTTGCAGTACTTTTCCTTCAAATCCGAATGTCTTATCTACTCAGAGACCTATATGGTTGATGAATGTTATTACTACAGTAAAGACTGTCAGATCAGCTAGCTAGACAGTATAGTACTAAGACTGTCAGATCAGCTAGCTAGACAGTATAGTACTAAGACTGTCAGATCAGCTAGCTAGACAGTATAGTACTAAGACTGTCAGATCAGCTAGCTAGACAGTATAGTACTAAGACTGTCAGATCAGCTAGCTAGACAGTATAGTACTAAGACTGTCAGATCAGCTAGCTAGACAGTATAGTACTAAGACTGTCAGATCAGCTAGCTAGACAGTATAGTACTAAGACTGTCAGATCAGCTAGCTAGACAGAATAGTACTAAGACTGTCAGATCAGCTAGCTAGACAGAATAGTACTAAGACTGTCAGATCAGCTAGCTAGACAGTATAGTACTAAGACTGTCAGATCAGCTAGCTAGACAGTATAGTACTAAGACTGTCAGATCAGAAGCTGTCCAGATCAGTCAGATAGACAGTATAGTACAAGACTGTCAGATCAGCTAGCTAGACAGTATGTCAGTACTAAGACTGTCAGATCAGCTAGCTAGACAGCTATAGTACTAAGACTGTCAGATCAGCTAGCTAGACAGTATAGTACTAAGACTGTCAATCAGCTAGCTACTGTCAGACTGTCAGATCAGCTAGCTAGACAGTATAGTCAGCTAGCTAGACTAAGACTGTCAGATCACTGTCAGATCAGCTAGCTCAGCTAGCTAGACAGTATAGTACTAAGACTGTCAGATCAGCTAGCTAGACAGTATAGTACTAAGACTGTCAAGATCAGCAGCTAGCTAGACAGTATAGTACTAAGACTGTCAGATCAGCTAGCTAGACAGTATAGTACTAAGACTGTCAGATCAGCTAGCTAGACAGTATAGTACTAAGACTAGTCCAGACAGCTAGTACTAAGACTGTCAGACAGTACTAAGACTGTCAGCAGCTAGCTAAGACTGTCAGATCAGACTGTCAGATCAGCTAGCAGCAGACAGTATAGTACTAAGACTGTCAGATCAGCTAGCTAGACGTATAGGTACTAAGACTATAGTACTAAGACTGTCAGATCAGCTAGACAGTATAGTACTAAGACTGATCAGCTAGCTAGACAGAATAGACAGTATCAGCTAGCTAGACAGACCGTCAATAGTACTAAGACTGTCCAGATCAGCTAGCTAGACTACGACTGTCAGTATAGTACTAAGACTCAGCTAGCTAGACAGTATAGTACTAAGACTGTCAGATCAGCTAGCTAGACAGTATAGTACTAAGACTGTCAGATCAGCTAGCTAGACAGACTAGTCAGACAGTCAGATCAGCTAGCTAGACTATAGTACAGACTGTCAGATCAGCTACTAGTAGTACTAAGACTGTCAGATCAGCTAGCTAGACAGTATAGTACAGTATAGTACTAAGACTAAGACTGTCAGATCAGCTATCAGATCATAGACAGTACTAAGACTGTCAGATCAGCTAGCTAGACAGTATAGTGCTAAGACTGTCAGATCAGCTAGTTAGACAGTATAGTACTAAGCATCTGCAATGCTTCTGTTCATGCAATACATAGTTACTCAAGGTTGGAAACTTGCTAGTTAGTGCGAAGGGGGTATGAGCCGGCCTGATCGACCCGTGGACCTATTGTTCTTATCAGGTAGCCTTTTTGCAAATCTTTTAAAACAATTTATACAGCATAAGTTCAATAAGCCTCTAAGGATTCATATTCACAATTTCCCATTGTATCATGAATAATGCTAAATAGGGGTGTGTCTCTCTCATCCAATCATTTTCCAGAAAACACGCTTAGATGTGCACATGTATTTTTCTTAACAAATTAAAAACTCTCATTAAAAGAACTTTCTGCAGGTTATAACTTTGTACAGAATAGGGGCTGAATCACATGGTTCCAACTCAATTCAAAAGAAAGTAACCATCTACTTTTTTAATATTATTTCATTCAAAATATTCAAAAAGTCTTATAGTTACAGTATAAAACATATGAATCCTTCAATATTATCTTTGAATTGGTCTTCCCAGGTAATATGAAAGTTTTTCATTCACCACCTCTTGTTTAATACGTGGATATTTTGTTTGATACGTGGATATTGTTCAATTTCGTGACATGAAAGATAATAATGGACCTTCATATATGGGTTCACCATCTTGAAGTAATGTGGAATCATCCTCATGAAATGCTGTGTCATCCTCATGTACTGCAGAGTCATGCTCTTGGTTTGAGGATGGGTCATCCTGGTCCATGGAAAAGTCATTCTGGTCCAAGGATGGGTCATTCTGGTCCGAGGATGAGCCATCCTGGTTTGCTGGCGAGCCGTCCTGGTGTGCTGGCGAGCCGCCCTGGTGTGCTGGCGAGCCGTCCTGGTGTGCTGGCGAGCCGTCCTGGTTTGCTGGCGAGCCGCCCTGGTGTGCTGGCGAGCCCTCCTGGTGTGCTGGCGAGCCCTCCTGGTGTGCTGGCGAGCCCTCCTGGCTTGCTGGCGAGCCCTCCTGGCTTGCTGGCGAGCCCTCCTGGCTTGCTGGCGAGCCGTCCTGGTTTGCTGGCGAGCCGTCCTGGTTTGCTGGCGAGCCGTCCTGGTGTGCTGGCGAGCCGTCCTGGTGTGCTGGCGAGCCGTCCTGGTGTGCGGACAAACCATCTTCGTATGCAGACGAGCCATCCTGTTGTGCGGACGAGACATCCTGGTGTGCTAACAGGCCATCCTGTTGTGTGGACGAGTCATCCTGGTTTGCGGATGAGCCATCAAGGTGTGTGGATAAATCGTAGCACAGTTGATCTGTACTATTTTCATCAGCATGTAAAACAGACCCATTGTCGTCCAGTTTGCTCACCGGTCCTTTTGTGTTGTTTACTTCATCTTTTAAATATTTTGCTTCAACTTCACCCACATCTCCTTCCTCTTCTTGACCAGACTCACATGTCATACTATTGTCTTCCTCCTTTGGAACACTTCTCTTGCTCTCAATGTCACTATCCTCATCAATGCAGATAACATCATCTTCATTCTCTTTCTGACGATGTGAAGAATGTTGACCATCCGTACCCTTATCTTCCATGCCCGCTGAATCTGCCTTTTTCTCTGTCGGAATTTTCTTGACTATGATCTAGGAGAAAAATAAAAAATAAAAAAAAGAAAATTTCAAAATTTTAAAAGTTTCCATGAGTTTGCTTTAAAGTCTGGTTTCTAAATCTCATTACATCAGGGCCCTCTATCACATTTTGCTGTTTTTTTTGACAAGTAATGACCTCTTACAAAATAAATGAAACAATTGACTGTATTTGACAAATTAAATGCCCCTCTTCTAAAAAGCATCCACCCAGCAGTTTATGATTGATAACATAACTATTTGATTAATTTGAAGACTTTTGTTACATGCTTTGCTTATCTTGCATCTGACGCTCACAGTGGTTTTGTGGTAGTTATTGTGGGGCTAGTACAGAACGACATATATCTACAATGCAGTTTCAATAGCATACTGTACACAGCCCCGAGCATGGGTGCTTATTAGGAAGAAACTTTGGGCCTAAAAAGTGGTGCAATTTTTTTCATTAGGTTATCATGTCCAATAGTGCTTTTAATTACTAGGATGGTATATACCATACACATTATATATACTTCTTTATTACTTTGTGTACATGCACACAACAGTTTAAAAAACATCTTAAGGAGTGTCATTTCACATGATAATGTCATGTCACATGATGATGTCATGTCACATGATATTATGTCACATGTCATGTCATCTGACATTATGCCATGTCACATTATGATGTCATATCACATGATGATGTCATGTTACATTATGATGTCATGTCACACTATGATGTCATGTCATGTCATGTCACATGAAGATGTCATGTCACATGGAGATGTCATGTCACATGAAGATGTCATGTCACATTAAGATGCCATGTGCCATTAAGATGTCATGTCACATGCAGATGTCATGTCACATGAAGATGTCATGTCACACGATGATGTCATGTCACATTAAAATATCATGTCACATGAAGATGTCATGTCACATGAAGATGTCATGTCACATGAAGATGTCTTGTCACATCACATGGTGATGTCATGTCACATGGTGATGTAATGTCACATGAAGATGTCATGTAACATGATGATGTCATGTCACAAGACGTCATGTCACCCGATGATGTAATGTCACCCATGTCATGTCATGATGATGATGTCACACTTGGTCTGTTCCCGGTCATTCATTCACATTTGTTTCTTAGCTTTTAAACTTCATTAAGTCCTTGTAGAATATGATGTTAGCATGGTATTTTGACTGTTATGTTTGTGTAAAAATATCCGTTTATGTGACAACTAAAACATTGCAATAATGATTGGCTGGTTTCAAGATTTATGGACAGGTGGCAAGAACCTGATCTTAATTGGAAAAAAATGTTTTAACTAACGAAAATAGGTTATAACCCATGAAAATAGTAGGTTATAACCCACGAAAATAGGCTATAACCCATGAAAATAGTAGGTTATAACCAATGAAAATAGTAGGTTATAACCCACAGAAATTTGTTATAATCCACAAAAATACTAGGTTATAAATCACGAAAATAGGTCATAACCCACGAAAGTAGTAGATTATAACCCACGAAAATACTAGGTTTTAACCCACGAAAATAGTAGGCTATAACCCATGAAAATAGTGGGTTATAACCCAAAAAATAGTAGGTTATAATGCACACAAATAGTAGGTTATCATAGGTTATAACCCACAAAAATTGGTTTATAACCCACGAAAATAAAGAGTTGGTTATAAACCCACGAAAACAGTAGACTATAAGCCACAAAAATAGTAGATTACAACCCACGAAAATAGGTTATAAACCCCACGAAAATAGGTATAAAACCCCACAAAAATAGGTTATAACCCACAAAAATAGTAGGTAATAACCAACGAAAATAGGTTATAACCCATGAAAATAGTAAGTTGTAACCCATGAAAATAGACCATAACCTATGAAAATAGATTATAACCCATGAAAATAGAGTAAAACCCATAAAATAGCAAACATTATATCAAAATTGGTTAGAAAATTGACCAGTTTACAGCATTTTGAATTTTAGAGCATTATTGTAATAAGTTATGCAAATTTTATTGACATTTTGTGTCATCAACATGGGAAAAGTAATGAGTTTCCATATGTTAATTTGTTGATTCTTTAATATCTTCATTTGAATGGGAAAGGTGGAATTTGATGAAGAGGCTTTGAATCTCTTTTACATTTAGAGCATACGGTGTGGTGATTGAAATTGAAATTAACTGACTGAAACTTAAGACAAAAACTTAATAAATAATAAGATTTTGAGCTGTCACAAAGCTGATGTACAATAAAAATTCTTCAAACTTTGATTAGCTGTAACTTGAAAACTACAGGTGTATGACATAACTTTAGACAATTCTGTTCAGATATTTCAGCTTGTTCTACTGATCATAAATTCTCTACCTGTCCATATACCTTTAAAAGCACCTTCAAGGAAAATTCTTCTGATATGTTTTCTATATTCTATATTGGGCCATTCTTTGTTATGTTATGTGTGTGACCAGCCAAAGAATGGCCCCAGTGGGTGGGAGACCCCGGGGTCTACTGGGGCAATTCTCTGTTACGTTACATGTGTGACCAGCCAGAGAATGGCTCCAGTGGATGAGAAACCCCAGGGGTCCACTGGGGGAGATTCTCTTTTACATTACATGTGTGACCAGCCAGAGAATGACCCCAGTAGATGGGAGACCCCAGGGGTCCACTGGGGCAATTATCTGTTACGTTACATGTATGACCAGCCAGAGAATGGCCCCAGTAGATGGGAGACCCCAGGGGTCCACTGGGGCAATTATCTCTTACGTTACATGTATGACCAGCCAGAGAATGGCCCCAGTAGATGGGAGACCCCAGGGGTGCACTGGGGCAATTCTCTGTTACGTTACATGTGTGACCAGCCAGAGAATAGCTCCAGTCGATGGGAGACCCCAGGGGTGCACTGGAGGAAAATCTCTGTTACATTACATGTGTCACCAGCCAAAGAATGGCCCTAGTAATAGAAAGAAGAATAAAATCTGAGTATATCATTTTTTTTTTTACAGTTTTTTTTGTTGCAAACAGCACTTTTACTTCTTGAGTTAAGACTGATCATAGCTTGATCAGTTTTTGATTCATACAAGATTTATGATATACTGTGCAAGTACAGCTCAAATTTTGTGTCATTCTTTCATTTTCTTTCTAAATCTTAGTCATTAAAAATGATGGGAAGTCTTTTCCTGCAAGCATTGTATCAAGAGTATGGCAAAAACTACAAAAAGAGGAATTACAAAAGAAATACCAAGGTATCGCAAAATTGGTATAAAATGTGCAAATTAATACCTGGGAATTTTAAATTCTGTAAAATGGTCAACAATGTTTAACCAATTTTGATACAAAATATTTGCTACTATTGTATGATGGGTTTGAATAGTATTTATTAAGCAATATAGCTAATGTAATGATGCATGTAGATGCCCATATGTCCTATAAAGCACACAATGTTGGATAACCAAATTGATATCTTATTCCACTTGATAGGACTTCATAAACATTCATGGGATTATTCCTTTTAAATCGTGCCATGAGCTTGTGAAGTGATAGTTCGTGAGCGCTATTCAAAGTTATGTGACAAGGTGATGTTTGAAATGGTGATTGTAAATAAAGATAAAGTAAAAAAAATATACAAAAAAATAGAACTGCCATAAAGACCATTATAATTTGATTCAAACTTTTTGATTGGTTGAAATTTCAAGCAATTGCTGCACAATTTGTTGGCTAATATTTTTAGACATATCATAAATAAAACAACCAATATCAACAAAAGATGTTAGGCTGTTTGCCGGATACCTTCAATATTGTTTTCAAACCAACAGTTATGGGTTCAAGTACCGATAGAGACATTTATGTTAGTTTTTATTTTTCTCTCATTGTAATTTTTGATAAGTGACTAATATAGTAGTATTATCTACTCTTTTGACAAACATGTTGAAAAAAACAAGTTTCCTGTACCGTTGTATATTTAATGCCTATACATACATAGTGTATGTGTTATTCAATATCTTATATGAAAGAGGACTTAAAAGAAACAAAATCTGTTCAAAAATCTTATTCCGTTTAAGGAGTAGAGCTGTGACTGTTTAGCGTGTACACGCTACACGCTCGCAAATCTTGTAAACGTTTACTAAATACTTCATTGCGAGTAATCGTTTTTTTATACATTATAGTGTCTTGCCGTTGAAAATCAATATTCATGATTCAAATCACACACACATTCGGCTGAAAAAATTCCATTCAATAACTTTTTACAAACTGTAAACCCGATTAGCATAATCCTTTTTAAATGTGCAAATCACAAATGCGCAGTAATCACCAATGAATGGGGATATTATGCACTTTGATTTTGCCGAAATCTGAGTAATTTAACTTGTAAAATGCACCGCGAATGTGCAGCAGTAAACAGTGAAACTAACAATAGGCCCAACGTTAGGCAATAAGGCTTTAAATCCCACGCAATCAAGGCCCGTTTCATCGACCAAAAAACACTTGAATCGTGACAATCAGTACATTTACATGTAAATATTATCTGATGAGCCAAATAAATTTTGCAAGAAAGAAAAAATATTGCATAATAAATAAACAGAAAAAGGTTTTAACAGAGCTGAAATTCTGCATGCTTCGCACAGATGGCGGCCATTTTTTCGAGAGGACTGATATTTCAGAACTTCCTGGGGTAGTGGCGTAGTTTTGAAATGTTTTACGGCAAGGTATATCATAGGCCTTGGTATGCAAGATTTTCACAGAACTTTGAAAGCCGTAGCGAATAGGACAAAAAAGTTACGCGATGTTGAGTTTAAATGACATTGAAAGGAAGTTATCTGTTCTTTCTAAACTGAATTTCCATGCATACTTTCCACAATAATGATGATTTATACTGTAGAAGTAAACTATTTACGATTTGGAAAGCAAAACGCAGCGTCTATTTGGGCAATGCAGTCAGTACTTTTGCCATACTGGTTGCGCGATTTTTTTACTTCGCCCTGTAGTTTTGGAGCAATTTTGGTGTATTTCCAAAAATTACGGTACTAAACTCGTGTACACGATACACGCTCGCTTTTTTAAGCGTGTACACGTTTACTAAAATCCCTAAACGTTCACAGCTCTATTAAGGAGACATTCAAGTTTAAAGCTCTTGTCTTGCCTTTGTGGAAATGACTGGTGTAGTAAGTCTAACTATGGAAGGTCGGCATCCTTATCCTCACATTCTTAGCAATTGTTAATATATTTCAAAGAAAATATATTTAACTATTTTCCTATTTCAATTATTTTCCCACAAACTTTGTTTATGTCGTAAATTATAATTATCCTTACAAGATTCTGTTTTACGACTTTCATGATATAGCTAATGGTTTTTAAACCATAAAATTAAAGGACAAAATATGACAGAATACATAAAGACTTTGAGGAATCTGAGGCAATGACATCACAACTAGTCTGATTTCAGTCGTTTCTAACACAAATGATATCAAACTTCAAACTTAAATATCTCCTGAACAGAATAAGCTATTTCAATGCTTTCTTCACCATTTTGTTTTTATTAAAATACTCTTTCAAATAAGATGCTTGCTTCACCACTGAACTAACCCTTAAATACCCAGACCAAGCATGTCACGCTCGATTGGGGACATACTTTAAAAAAAAATATTTTTCTTTGTCAAATCACAGCAGTGATCTTGGTATCATTTGAAAGAGCTCGAACAGTTCTTTCAGAAAATATTACTTTTTGATGGGGGTTATGTTAAAGAATTTTGCGAGAAAAAGAAGAAAAAAAAGGATTGAAAAAAAAAGCACAAAATTTAATGAAATTCAAGGACTCTGCTTCTTGCCATACTTCCAGACCTAGCTTTTGCTTGAAAAGCCGTGAACATTTGTCAAAGACATCAAAGTATCCAATTCCGGTCGAATTTTGACTGCTCCTACCATCAATATCTTTTTTTGGCAAATTATGTGCCAAATTTGATAAATATGAGCCAAATTTGATAATTATGAGCCTTTTTGAGACCAAAATTTTGAAAAATTGTAAGTTCTGATTGCAACACACGAACAAAATGTATCATAAGAAAGGCCAAGTTATGTACTTTTAATTGATATCAAAAGGAGCAAGAACAATCACATCCAGATTTAAGTAATACTAAAACATCCTCTTTCACAGTTACTGTAGTCACTTTGGTCTAGTGGCAAGTCTCTGTGCACAGCACGCGAACAACCCACGTTCATTTCCCGCACCAAACACGCGGTGTTTGTTTTTCCGCTAGTAATTACAGTGTTAATTTTTTTGGTTTATTTTCATTGTTTTTTTATGTTTTGCTTTAGAAAAAAATTTTAGACTTTATTAATGGAAAGAAAATCTCACAAAAATATGTAAAAAAATATTTTTTCATTATTCAAAGAAATTTTTGCAAATTTGCATATTTTTGTCGATAATTTCTTTATGTTGACTTTTATATTGAAAAGTTTATTGTCTTAACATTCATATAAACTAATAACGATAGAAAACAAAAAAAAGTTGTGAAAATTAATTTTGACAAAAATAAAATTAAAAAATGATAACATTTTGTCACGTTTTGAACCCCTGGGTCTGTAAGGGTTAAGATAGCACCTCCATGGCTGTACACACAGTGTTCCACAACCGCAGGTGAGTATCCATTTCAGCACCGTTCACATTAAATTCAGTTTTGTGATGAAACCTCCCCTTACATGCGGCAATGTAGGATAATATTTTGTTATATGCCAATTTAGAATAAGGGACTTGTGGGGTACCTTCTCGCAGTTGGGCACAAGAAAAGAGTGACCGGAAATGGCAAAGGCATTACTTTTGATACAAGTAGATTTCATTAGTACATTGATCTTACCTCCTTATCCAATTCTTCTTTTGATCTTGCAACAACAAATTTCTCGGCCACCCGTTTACTCCGCTGATTCACCATGAAGATTTTACTTAAAACTGCACTGTCCTGAAATTCCACATACCCCTTTGAGAAGAAAGGGTGCTGGTGTTGTTCAAACTTGATGTACTTGAGTTTTCCATAATGTGCAAAATAATGATAAAGGGCTCGAATTGAGAAGCGTTTTGAAAATCCTCCACAGAAAAGTCGATCTTCACTTTCATCCAGCTCAGACTAGAAAAGAAAAAAGAAAGAAAAAAAACATGTAAAGATATATGGCCCAGTAATAGCAATTATTTTATATATCAACTTTCTATACATGTAATAATAATAATAATAATAATAATAATAATAATAATAATAATAATATAATAATAATAATAATAATAATAATAATAGTAATAATAATAATAATAATAATAGTAGTAGTAATAATAGTAGTAATTAGTAGTAATAATAGTAATAATAAATAATGATAATAATAATAATAATAATAATAATAATAATAATAATAATAATAATAATAATAATAATAATAATAATACATTCTTATCTAGCGTATTATACCAAACGTCTCAATGGGCTTTACATAAACAAATATAAGATGAAAAATCTTAAGATACAAACAGTAAGAGAACAAAAAACCACACTTAAAAAGATACAAGCAGGATAAAGTTACAAGGTCCAATGAGGGTGACTCATGAAAAGGTGTTTTTAATACACTCTTAAAAATATCTAAAGTAGGGGCATTTCTTATGTAGATTGGGAGAATGTTGCAGAGTTTGGAGGCTGCAGATTTAAAAAAAACGCCCACCATAAGTCTCGGTGTTAATTTTTGGCGGCTTTAGGAGAATAGCACCATTAGATCTGAGTGAGCGAGTTGGTAATTGTAAGGTGAGTAAGTTGGAAATATAATTTGGAGCAAGACCATGGATGGCTTTGTATGTGAGGGTGAGAAGCTTGTAGTTATTTCTTTCACATAAAGGAAGCCAATGAAGTTGGTGGAGGATGGGTTTAATGTGAGATTTCTTACTAGTGAGAGTAACTAATAAGGCAGCAGTGTTTTGAATGCGCTGAAGCTTTCAGATTTGTTGAGAAGGAAGTCCAAATAAGATACTGTTGCAACAATCAAGTTTGGATGATACAAATGCGTGATTAAGTGTCTGTCGACTTTTGATCAAGATATTTACGAATTTGGCTGAATTTTCTGATGGCAAGTAAAGCGGAGCGGCATGTATTATTTACATGTGGCAACAGTGTAAGCTTATCATCAAAAATAACACCCAGGTCTTTAACACAGGAAACAGGAGATATACATGAATTACCAATCATAACAGAGGAAACTGGAGTAGTGCTTAGCAAAAGTGACGAAATATGAATTATTTCAGTTTTACTATCTTTAAGAATTAGTTTGTTGTCTGCACACCATATTTTGATTTCCTCCACACTAGATTTAAGTTTTGCAGTACTCGCTTTTTCGTTTCTATTCATTGACACATAAACCTGTGTATCATCTGCATAAATCATCCCATGCAGGACATGAGATGTGATAATGTTTTCCATAGGGGAAGAATAGTATGTAAAAACAGGTGGTCAGATTACTGATCCTTGAGGCACTCCATAGTCGGGATACCGGGGCGAAGAGTTTTTATCTTTAATGGTTACAACCTGCAAGCGGTTTGCAAAATATGATTTCATCAAATTGAGAGTGATTCCATCCAAATCGTACACAGTATGCAGCCTATTAAACAGAATTTGATGGTCAATAGTGTCAAATGCTGCACTAAGGTCGAGGAGGACAAGAAGTGACTCTTTGTGATCATCAGTAGCAAGGAGAAGATCATTGTAAATGTGTAACAGGGCAGTTTCTGTTGAGTGATTCTTGCAGTAGGCAGATTGGAGGGAGTTTTGTAGTGAGTTGGCACAGAAGTAGTCTTGTAGTTGCAAAGAAACAAACTTAGTTTAAGTTGGAAATGGGACAATGGCTTTGGAGAATTTCTGTGTCCATGGACAGTTTTTTGATGGTAGGAGTGACAATGGCAGATTTCAAGGTTGATGGGAAAGTGCCAGAGCTCAGTGACATGTTTACAATCTTTGATAAAACTGGCAATAGCTCGTCAAGACAATCTTTCAGGATCCAAGTTGGTAAGGGATCAATTGAATATGATTTGTTTGGCATCTGCAGGATCATTTTCCGTACATCAGCATCACTCAGTTGACAAAATTCATCAAGAGAGTGTGAGCATGTGCTAGTGATATATGGTTTTGGGTCCACAGGCATTGATGGGGGTGTCACATTATCCAGTTGAGAACAAAGCAAAATAATTTTGTTCTCAAAGAAGTCCCCAAAGTCCTCTGCTAACTTTTGTGGGCAGTCAAGGCTAGGCAATGGAGAGTTAGACTTAGCAACGCACATGGAATCAACAAGTTTAAACAATTGACGCTGATCGCAGTTTGGAATTTGTGTAGAGTGATAGTCTAATTTGGCCAAGTCAAGAAGTTCACGGTTTTACTTCAGAATTTGTTTAGCTTCAAAATAACATTGCAGAGAGGAGAGCTGCCCTATCATCCCTTCAAACATAAGCGCTTTACAAAATAACATGAGAGCTTAGCAGAGAGGAGAGCTGCCCTTATGGCGCATCATCCCTTTATAAACAAACATAAGAGCTTGGCATAGAGGACAGCTGCCCATATGGCGCATCGTCGCTTTATAAACAAACATAAGAGCATAGAGGAGAGCTGCCCATATGGCGCATCGTCGCTTTATAAACAAACATAAGAGCATAGAGGAGAGCTGCCCATATGGTGCATCATCCCTTTATAAACAAACATAAGAGCTTGGCATAGAGGACAGCTGCCCATATGGCGCATCGTCGCTTTATAAACAAACATAAGAGCATAGAGAGCTGCCCATAGAGGAGATCTGCCCATATAAACAAACATAAGAGCATCTGCCCATATGGCGCGTCGCTTTATAAACAAACATAAGAGCATAGAGGAGAGCTGCCCATATGGCGCATCATCACTTTACAAACAAACATGTGAGCTAAGCATAGAGCAGAGCTGCCCTTATGGCGCATCATCGCTTTATAAACAAACATAAGAGCATAGAGGAGAGCTGCCCATATGGCGCATCGTCGCTTTATAAACAAACATAAGAGCATAGAGGAGAGCTGCCCATATGGCGCATCATCACTTTACAAACAAACATGGGAGCTAAGCATAGAGCAGAGCTGCCCTTATGGCACATCATCACTTTACAAACAAACATGAGGGCATAGAGGACAGCTGCCCATATGGCGCATCATCGCTTTACAAACAAACATGGGAGCTAAGCATAGAGCAGAGCTGCCCTTATGGCACATCATCACTTTACAAACAAACATAAGAGCATAGAGGAGAGCTGCCCATATGGCGATCACAAACATGGGAGCTAAGCATAGAGCAGAGCTGCCCTTATGGCACATCATCACTTTACAAACAAACATGAGGGCATAGAGGACAGCTGCCCATCACAAACAAACATGGGAGCTAAGCATAGAGCAGAGCTGCCCTTATGACTTTACAAACAAACATGAGAGCATAGAGGAGAGCTGCCCATATGGCGCATCATCGCTTTACAAACAAACATGGGAGCTAAGCATAGAGCAGAGCTGCCCTTACAAACAAACAAACATGAGGGCATAGAGGAGAGCTGCCCTTATGGCGCATCATCGCTTTATAAACAAACATGAGGGCATAGAGGAGAGCTGCCCATATGGCGCATCATCGCTTGACAAACAAACATGAGGGCATAGAGGACAGCTGCCCTTATGGCGCATCATCGCTTTACAAACAAACATGAGAGAGCATAGAGGAAAGCTGCCCATATGGTGCATCATCCATCCATTAGCTCAGGGAAGTGAATCAACACTGCTTCTCCTCTTGTTCAGAGAACCAGGCAGGGTGTGACTGTCCTACCATAGAAACTGACGGCATAACGTCCACCCAGAGGACGTCGAGCGCCATTCAACCACTGCCACTCCTCTCACCAACTTAATTGGGGAGCAGGAGCTGCAAACGATTTACTTCCGCTTTGATGTACCTGTCTGCATAGCTGTGGAAAAAAAAACAGGTTAGGACTTGACCGAGGTTTGAACCCGGTACCTCCAGCATCTCAGTTGTACCTAAAGGTAGCTACAACTTTAGTTTATTGGAAGAAAATAAGTTGGAAAAACACACAAATAGCAAAAACATTCATCAAAACTGTTGAACAGCACTTTGAATTTCAAAGCCTTATTATAATAAGTTATGCAAAATTCATTTTAAGTTTGTGACATCACAAACACAAAACCTATGAATTTAATTCTTACTTTGTGTTGTTTTTCAATCTATCATCAAAGCTAATCCTCATTTATCTTCATCATACCATAATTTAGCAGGAGATACCAATCTCATGATCTTCAGTGAATCTAAAAAATTACATTAAGGGTTTTGAAATGTCCACTCTTTCATTCATCCCAAACTTAGCATCCAGTTTAATTCTTCAAACTTTGACTAGTCATAACCTGGAAAAAACAATCGCTCTTGTTGTAATTTAAAGAGCATTAAATTACGAGTTTAACCTTTACTCTACCACGTGGCAATATTATCAGCGTTTTAAATGCCCCATCTTTGGCTCCGCCTCCCGAGCGCATTTTCCAAAAGGTGCTGGCAGAGTAAGGGTTAATCAACCCGCAACAAATGCGCCAACTCGAAAATATATGCCGCATGATCCCGGTGGGCGGCCTAGCGGGTCACTGGAGCGGAATGGGCCCGACTGTTGCTTGGAAGACAGGGGACCCTTTAATAATCAGCCCTTGATTAACCCTTACTCTACCACGCGGCAATATTATCGGCGTTTTGGGTGCCCCATCTTTGGCTCCGCCTCCCGAGTGTATTTTCCAAAAGGTGCTGGTAGAGTAAGGGTTAATAGTCTTGCAATTTTAAATATAGCATGTGTAGTTTTCAAGTTATGAGTAACATATTGAAAAAATGTAATGTATGTATGAAGAGGGAAACACCCCAAAATGCTTGTTTTTCTTTAAATTTCTTCTATTCATTTCAGACCTTGAAAAAATGTTCAAAATGCCAGCTTGAGGTTGGTTAGGGGTATGTCAATAATTAAAGTCTTCATCAGAATTATCTTCACTTTTTCAGAGAGAAATGGTAGAGGGTTAAAAAACAAGCAACTGTCGGAAGGATAGCATGTTCAACTATTCAAAGCTATTATATATAGAATGGGCTTAT
>JAIGNY010000324.1:0-82805 GCA_020152595.1 Chiridota heheva | reverse complement strand
ATCTCATGTATATTTATTTTTATGGCGCTGTGGTCTTAATGGACTGGCGCGGTATAAAAGGAATTAGTAAATTTCAAAAATTTCACGAGCGTGTTGAAAAGTGACTTTGACCAAAAAACAAGTATATATATACACAGCAGATAGTGTGATGTCACGCTAAGGCAATTTTGCATGTAGAATTGATCAAAACAGAGATGCATTGTGCCAAAATGCTAGCTGTAAATGATTAATGCCTGGTGCAAAAAATATTGGGGCTCACCCATGCCATCTCCCCTTTTACAGCTGAATACTTCTACACCAACCCGAGAGAAATTTAGATGAAGATATATGATGTCTTTTGAATCAACAGAGAAAAAAACAAGATGTATATTTTTCTTTTATTTAATAGAGTATAAGGATCATGAGCAAAACACGTTCTTGTATGTACGTGGTAATCACCCCATCTCATTAAGTAAACAAAAAGATGTTTCCAATGATTAATGGAGGGACAATTAAATTTCAAATAAATACATAATTTCTTGGATTTACGTTGGTTAAAGCGTTGAATTGTAAAAACTCCCTAAACAGAATAAGGTATATTAAGATAGTTTTTCAACAATTTGGTCCTTAAACTCTATCATGTATGAAAAATTAAAATTCCTGGGAATATTCCTTTAATCAGTCGACCAATATGCTGCACAAACTGGGTTAAGAATAAATAAGACTGAACTCATGAAAGTCAATAGTAGATGCTGTGACAAAGTGCAAATTAATTATGAACATCTGAAAGAGGTACATACTAGGGGCAACATTAAACATACAAGGTGGTGGTGGAGAAGATATTGTTCACAGAATTTCTAAAGCAAGAACATCTTTCATAATATTAAAGAAATGATTTAACTCTATTATTATGTCAGTTGTCTTATATGGTTGTAAGATGTGCCAAAATTAGACATGAGCTGGATAGAGAGGTTGTGATCACACCCTTTGAGTTCTGGAGAAATGTTCCCATATGGACTTCATTTCAGCTCTTGACAGAGGAGGATGTACAAAATCTGATACTAAAAGCAAAATCTACTCAGTGCATCCTCGACCCACTACCCACTTGGTTATTAAAGGAGAATATCAATGTTTTCCTTCCAACTCTTACTAAACTGGTTAATCTTTCTTTTGCAACAAGGGAAATTCCCTAAGCAATGGAAAGAAGCCGTAGTAAAAACCATTACTGAAAAACAAGGGCTTGATGTAACATATAATAACTATCGACCAGTAAAAGCAATCTTAGTTTCTGTCTAAAATAGTTGAGCGTGCTGTTGTTGAACAAATGATTAAGCATAGTCAGCAGCATGACTTATTACCTTCCTGTCAATCAGGTTTCGCCATTCCATAGCACAGAAACTGCTTTAGCTAAAATTCAGTCAGACATACTGTTGCAACTAGACAAACAAAAATGTGTCATTCTAGTACTCCTTGATCTAAGTGCGCATTCGACACAATTGATCATGGTATGCTTCTCAAAACCTTAAATAAGCGTTTTGGCATTGATGGAACCATCTTAGATTGGTTTGAATCCTATTTAGTTCAAAGGAAACAAAAATCCTTATCAGCAATGCTGAATCAAGGGCATTTGATGTAGAATTTGGTGTGCCTCAGGGCTCCTGTTGTGGACCCTCTTATTCACATGGTATGCATCTTCTATTTTTGATGCTTTGATAGCCGCTTTCTCCCAGTATTCATGGTTATGCTGATGACCACAGCTTATACATGTCGCTCAATGCTAATGATCCATCAAATGTGATCTCAGTCATAGCTGAAATTGAAGGTTGTTTGAAAATAGTGAAAGATTGGATGATTTACAACAAATTAAAAATGAATGATTCAAAAAGTGAAGTCATTATTTTTGGATCCAATTACCAACTAAAAAATTAAATATTGGCAGTATTGCTATTGGTAACGACAGTGTAAAATTATCTTCCACTGTCAAATATTTGGGCGCTTGTTAGATCAAGGTATGACAATGGCTGACCATGTCAATCACAAATGCAAAACAGCATTTTACCATTTATTTAACATTAGAAGGTGCATGAAGTTTCTGGACAGAAGCTCTGCAATATCACTTGTAAATGTACTTGCATAGCTGCATAGATTATTGCAATATCCTCCTTGCAGGGGTGCCAGGTGTTACAGTGAAAAGTTGCAGCGTGTTCAGAATTATGCTGCAAGGCTCACAAGAAGCAACCGTTTCACTCCATCACTTTATCTACTGCAAAATCTTCATTGGCTACCTGTCTCATATAGAATTAAATTTAAAATTTTAATACTCATTTTTAAATCCCTTCATAACATGGCCCCATTATATCTGACCGAAATGTTTCATTATAAACAAACTAGTTACCGCCTTTCGCTCTCAAAACCACCTCATCCTTTATGTTCCAAAAGTAAACTTACATATGGCGATCGCTCTTTGCAAATATTTGGCCCAAAAACTTTGGAATGACTTACCTCTTTCAATCAAATCTGCTCCATCCCTTAAACAATTCCATACCTTGCTTAAGACTCACTTATTTAATTGTGCTTTCAAGTCCTCTTCATAATTTTCTTGTTCTTTGTTTTCTTTATATTTCATGCTTATCTTATTTACACATTTGTATTTATTTTCTTTATATGCATATTTTGTAAGGCGCATTAGAATAAGTTATTTAGATAATGCGCCATATAAGTGTAATAAACTTAAACTTAAGACCAATGAGACTGACAATAAGAAATTGGATACCTTCATATTCAAATACATGAGAAGATTTTTGAAGATCAGATGGCCATATATTGTTTCAAATGATGAATTATTGAGATTTACTAAGCGAAGGAGAATTAGCAACAAAGTCAAAATGAGAAGATGGAGGTGGATTGGACATGTATTAAGAATAAAGGAGGACAGACAGCCACTGCATGACAGCATTGACATGGAAGGGAGATGGAAAGTAGGATGCCGAAGAACGGTAGTGAAGGAAAAAGAGGAGCTAGAGTGGAATTCTTGGAATGAAGCTAGACACTTTGCCAGAGACAGGATACTTTGGAGAGAGTACACTGCAGCCTTATGGGACACATAGTCCAAAAAGGATTCATAGCTTTCCTGAAAATGGTAGCCATGCATGCATTTCTCATCAGAAAGGAAGCGAAACAATAAATAGAATTGAGAAGGAGTCTTCCATAATGAAGAGTTTGTATTTTATGGCTTAGGCCTAAATATGAGATGCTTCTGGTAGGTAGCCACAATTCATGATTACAAGGGGGATGCATGCAGTCGTGGTGCAAGGATTTTGATGCTGGGGGAAAGAGAGAGGCAGTTTTGTCTCATAGGGGAGGGGTGTCACTTTGCAAAATTTTCTGGGGGAAAAGCGATCTTGTGGGGGAAAATGCCCCACTCATGTTTATTATGTTCTTAGGCAAAAATTGAATTGCCAACACACTTCTTCCACAAAACATGATATATACCAATGCTAAAATGATGCCTAATTAAGTTGGTTGTGGCATGTGTGTATAAGTATTTTTGATTGACAAGCACATTTCCTTTGAATCGACCAATTAATATCTATTTCCTCCTAATCAATTTAAGGTGTAGGAACACGTTCTTCATGGGGTAGGGGCTGTAGATATGCTACAACAAATGGTAAAAAATGGAATATGTTGGGGGCGCCATGTAGGTCACTGCAACATGGAGAGGGGGTGTGCCCCTTGTTCCTAACGCCTACATTAGTAAAGGCACTGCTTAAAAATTTGGCCAGCAATTTTAAGGCACCAAATTAACCACATCATTCAACAAGAATAACTTTGCATCATAACATTGAGGTATAAATAGTTATATGCTCATAGTTCATTTCACTTTTCCCCAGCAGTAAAGACAAACAATGCCAGCATTGATTACAGTTACTACTTATATTACAAAGGATTGCCATTATATTTAGATGTGAATCACTAAAAATACCATGTAACACCAGTGGGAGTAGTTGTTATCTTGAAGGAGCCTTGTAGAGGTGAAACTGTTTACAGTTTTGTGGTTTGGGAAACAAAGAAATATATAACTTTTACTTCGACCGACCGCCCTGCTCCATTTGAGAGCCTGTTGAAATGTTCCTGGTTTTAAGCGGAGCCTCTTCTAATGTATGCTCCTAATCAATTTTCACACACATAAGTGTTGTAAATCCTTGACGAACACATCCAAAAATAGATTAAATGTTGTCAATGTTTTTTCTCTTCCGATTGTTTTGTTCTTGCCACCCATGTTACAATTCTAGAAAATGATATTTAAAGAAATCATTCCGGGATAAAGGAAATCTTTTCTTATCTTGTTTGTTTATGGCAGCGAAGAAAATGACTCTCTATCCTGAATGGCAAGCAGTTGTTTGAATCTCCTAGTGGGTGTCAAAGCGAGACTAATTGAATTAATGAGTCCTGTCACAAGCAAGCTAAATATATCTTGAAAGGATTTTTATTTCATTTCCGCTCAAATTTGTATTCATTTGGTTGAGTAGTCAGGTAGTTGAGAATTATTGAGTTATTTCATTTTTTTAACAAACTTTATGAAAAAAGTCATCAGGGGTAGTTAGGTACCTTTTCATTGAATAGTCTAAAAATATTGTTTTTCATTTGAAAAAATTATTAATCAGGGAAAAAACAGTTGTGCATAATAAAACTAGGTACATTTTTACAGGCATTGAAAATGACTTTTATTTTATATGTAAATCAAACTCAGTGTTTGTTCTTGCTTGCATGCATAGGAGCATCCAAGGGGGAGATATTTAGGTTGGTCTTATATGCCTCCCCCTCCCCCCCCCAAAAAAAAAGCAATTATCTAAATCTGTTATGTATTTGTAAAACCCCTTAATCGACATTCAAACCCTTCCACCCACATGTGCACCCCTTAATTATATCCACTAGTAACTTCTGTACCCCCTCGATCTGTGCACCCCTTAATTCTATCCACCCTAGTAACTTCTGTACCCCCTCTATCTACATTTATGTCCCTTTCATCCACATCTACACCCTTCCACCTAAACCACTTCCATGCACGTCTACACCACCCCATCTACATCTCTACATTTACTCACTTTGATGCGCACCTACTCCTCTTATGGGCAGATCCAGGGGGTGGCTCCCCTCTTTTCCGGTCCAAATAAAATTTTAAAAACTTAGAAAATTGTTTCATACGCTTCCTTGCTAGAATATTAGATTATATGTGCTATTACTTTAGTGCTTCTTCTAACCCAATTGCAAGTATGCGCGTGTGTCATTGAGTACGTACATACAGCTTGTTAATCACGGCAGATCGCAGAGCTAGCTAAGCGTAAACATAAGCTAAGTATAGACCGAACTTGGTTTTATATTAAACCATGGACGATCCTCCCAGAAAAAAAGGGGTCACGGTGTTCTAAACAAGAAACTGGATAGTTTTTTGGAAATCAAAAGGATGTAGGACATCCTCACCTTTCACGCAGGAACTTACATCCACAGTTATAGATAAGAGCTTAGTCTTCCAATAATAATTCAATCCCCACACCTCGGCCACCATTAGCATAGATCAAGAAGAAGAGGGGGTTATACATCCCACACTTTTTAACAAATTAAGAGTTTGAAATGTGTTTGAACAGTATGTTTTTAGTTATTTTGCAGCCAATTTAAACCCTGAAATATTAAATATTGCGGGGGCTTTGCCCCTGGACCCCCCACCAGGGGCCCTTCAGTGGGCTCCTGAACCCTACGCCCAAGTTCTTGCGCGTCGTGCTCGGATTCCTGCTAACACGGCAATATCTTCTAACAACTTCAAATCACCCCTTTACAAATCCTGAATCCGCCACTGCCTGTCCATCTACATCTACATCCATATATCGACACCCCTCAATCTACACCTCTGTGCACCCCTCTGCCATCTACTCCTCTCCCCTTCTCCATCCACATATCTACACTCTTAAATTTACATCCACATCTAATGTATCCACATCTACACCCTCCCATATCCATCCATCCACATCCTCATTCTACTCCTCATCTACACCATCCTTCCAAATCTACTCCTCTCCATCAACATTTACACCCATCTGTCCACCCTCAAACTTTGGGAGCCACATTGACTTTTCAAAGTCCCTCCCCCTTCCCTACACTTTCCTTAGATTTGGATGAAACAAAATTCCTTTGAAAATTATGTCTTGATAAAGATTCTAACTACAAGCTAACATTGAGCTTAAAGCAATTAACTCACCATTTCTATAATGGATTTAAAGTCACAAATATCAAGTTTCTTTATTAAAATTGAATATATCATTCTTTTAGTTGAGATTAATATCGTGATATTTTTGTATAAGTGAATGAAGATTTTCTAATATTTGTTTCTCTCTTTACAGGAATTTGTATCTGGTCTCTCAATCTTAGCAAGAGGAACCATCAACGAAAAACTGAACTGGGCCTTCAATCTTTACGACATCAATGGCGACGGGTATATAACAAGAGAGGTGGGTACTCCACAGATAGCAATATTTACATCACCTCCAATATCAAAGATATTGGAGCCAAAATTAACTTAAGGTCTTAAAAGATGCATGAAAACCACAAAATAATGAGCATTGCAATGAAAATTAGAAATCTAGCCTATAGAGTTGGAAGTTCCCCCTTCTTGTTTAGAAGTTGAGTGAGTTGTCGCATGCACACAATGGTGGGCGTGATACGACTGTATATTTGGAGGGACAGGAGGCTGCTCTAGGAAGGGGCATAAATCGGGGGCTGCTCTGGTGAGGGGTCCGTGGTCAAAAATGTCCATCCTTTGTCAGAAAATATTAAAAGTTAAATGTATTATTGTTATCTTTGTCTTCGGCACAATGTTGGAAACCATATTAAACTTAAAAAACTTATTTTGACCAATCACCTTTCCCTCTCCAATGAAATGACTTTTCATTTTTCAACATATGTCCTAAATTGCTAATTAAAAGTGAGTCTTCCTGCATGCTTCTGAAAGAAACTTGATTCATCTTATTGTTGATTATGAGAGATATAATTCCATGTTGTTTAAAAAAACTTATTTTGACCAATCACCTTTCCCTCTCCAATGAAATGACTTTTCATTTCTCAACCAATGTTCCTAAATTGCTAATTAAAAGTGCGTCTTCCTGCATGCTTTTGTAAGAAACTCAATCCGTCTTGTTGTTGATTACGAGAGACATTATTCCATGATCATCAGTGACATTCTTGTGGTTCAACTTTGAATTGTTTATTCCCGTTGTGTGCCAAAACAATCCATCTTTTTATTGAAAAATTAATGAATAAAATTTGAACTTGGAGGAATTCACAATGTTCAGGTAGAAAATGATAAATAAATAATAACCACAGAAGTGTGCATAGTAATGAATGTAATTTGAATGCGTATCAAGAAGTACAAACAGATGTCACATGATTTTGAAATTTGGGCTGCGAGCTTGTTTCAAAAATTAAACTTTTTAGTCTCACATTCAGTAGGAGCTTATGGCGAGTACCAGAAAAGATAGATACAAAAGCCTCCAAACTAAAATATCTGCTCAACAAATCTGCATTTTTTTTTTTTTTTGCGTATTTTGCTCACCTGATGATTATCATATGCAGGTGAAATTCTCAGGTGAAAATAAGGTATTTATATCTGCATTCTTTAATATTTGGTTTAAAAAATGCATCTATGCTCTTTCATTTAGCTATTACATAATTTATCTTGGAATTATTTTCCGATTTGGTTATTACATGAAATATTTAACACTACATCAAGGCATTATGTATTCAGGACATCGCAGAGGTTTCCTTTGAGATGACTTTTATAGTTAAAGTCATAAACTTCTTAAGAATTCCAAAAGATCAAAAAGTCATCTTGTAAATGCGCAAAAAGTACTGCAACTTATTTTATGCAATGTCAGTTGCGGTCAAATGTAATGTACAACTGTATGAAATGAGTAGCTTTTCCCATTTATTCCAATCCACCTTAGGCCATAATGGAAACATTGTATGCTTTTGTCCTGCCAATTGATTAAGTTTGAAGTTATTGTGGAACATGTCACTTCTATTGCTTGTTAACATCAGGACAGCTAGTGTATACATTATTTGTGAAGAAAAATGCATGTGCCCGGGTTCCAAGATTTTGACATAACCTCAATGTTTTTTAGAGTAAAATTCATGAGATTATACTGTACCATGTAATTTATTAGCAACCTCCCCACCCCACATCCCAAACCCCATGTCCATACCATAAACCCCACCTCCCCACTCCCACCTTTTAAAAGATTTTGGCCAGATAAGAGATATGAGGTACAGCTTTAAACAATGTCATTGCATGTACCATTACGTCTCCACATGAATGAGCAGGAATTGGACCAAAGAAATAGGTTAGAGCAAATAAATGGATGAATTAAGATAAGAAGGCCACTGCTACCCTACTTTCCATCCTTTAACCACATTTGGTCTTCACACCCTTTCCCCTATCTGGAGGACAGCTATCATCACCCCAGTCTCCAAACCAGGGAAGGACAGCACTGACCCCTCCAGATACCACCTGATCGCCCTCACCTGCTGTCTCTGTAAAATTATGGAAAGGGTCATTAATCAGAAGACTAAACTGGTTCCTTGAGACCAACAGAATCATCTCCCCCTCACCAAAGCGGCTTCCGGAAACATCACAATACCCTGGACCAGTTAATTACGCTCGACACAGCTATCCGGGAATTCTTTCCAAAAAAGGAACACTTCATTGCCATCTTTTTCAATCTTGAGAAAGCTTTTGACACTACTTGAAAATACTGCATTACCCGCAAACCTTACACCACCAGTCTTAGAGGCCACCTCCCCATCTTTATTCAAAACTTCCTCTCACCCAGGCAGTTCCAAGTTTGTATTGGCCACACCCTCTCAAACTCCTACCCCAAGAAGAGGGCATCCCTCAAGGCAGCATCCTCTCCCCCACTCTCTTACACCTGAGCATTAACGACATCATGACAACCTTGGCCCCAACATCAAACGTGCCCTCTACGTGGACAACTTCACCATCTTCTGCTCCTCCTGGCTTTCCTCTTGTCGAAAATAGGCTCCAACTCAGCCTCAACTGGCTGCAAGACTGGGGCAAGAATAACGTTTTAAATTCTCTAAGACAAGACAGTCTGCATGCACTCACACACTACCAACCCCAACCTTGTTCTCAATGGCAATAGCATTCCTAAACTTGACCACACAAGTTCCAAGCTCTCCTATAAGCAACACATCACCAACCTGAGACAGAAATGCTCTGCCTCCTCTCCAACATCACTTGGGGTGCGAACCCCCATGCTCTCCTCAAAGTCTTCAGGCTCACCATTCGTGCCAAGCTCGACTGCTGAGATATTGTCCCCACAACTCTACCTACAGGACCTCCCCATCACACTGAAGCCAACGACCCCTGCCCCCTTCCTTTCTGCTAAACTTAGCCTCTCGTATGCTTTTAGAGTTCTCACCAACACCCAGAACCCTGTTTACAACCTCTTTGGGTACCCCAAGTTTTTCCACCCTCTTTGATTGGACTGAAACCCTATCCCCTCCCTTCAGCTAATGCATCAGCCAGACCTCCATCTTGACATCAACCCTGCCACTCTTGGCACCTTCTCCTGGCCCACTTTTCCTCCCTGAGCCACCCCCTCCCTTTTATCTACCTGGGCCTCTCCACTCATCACAAAACCCAAACCCACCTAACCTCTTCATCAATCTCCACAACCAAATCAAAGACCAACTCTCAAACTACACCTCCATCTATACTGATGGCTCCAAGGAGGGTGACAAGACAACTACTGCTGCCGTCATCCAAGACATCACCCTCAGTAGCAGGCTTCCCGACTACTCGTCCATCTTCTAGGCCAAGGCCATCCTCCTTGCCCTCAACTTTATTGAGTTCTCCCTGCTCAGCCACTTTGCCATCTTCTCTGACTCCAAGCCTGTCCTTAATCCTTTACTCAAATCTTAAATGGGATAACCCCACATCCCACTTCCTCTGTAAACTCCTTCCCTCCCCTCCCCTGCCTCCCCTGCAGGAAAAGTATTCTTTCCTTCTGGATACCCAGCCATGTTGGCATCCCTGGCAATGCAGAGCTCATGCAGCCTCTAAGCTTGCCCTCAACCTTCCCCCTACCCCCTTTCTCAAAACCCTTTCTGACATCAATAACTTCAAATCCACCATTCGATCAAACCCACCATCCACAACCTCTCCAGTGTCGAGACAACATTCACATTACCCACCTTAGCACAGGTCACACCCACCTCACTCACTCCCAGTTATTGACTCCCCACCCCTCTGCAACAATTGCCATTGCACCCTCACATTCTCCTTGCTTGCCCCCTGTGCAACCTTCCCAGAGCTTTCCTCGCTCCCCATAACTTAATAGCCGAGCTCTTTCAGAAAAACCCTCCAGATAAAATTATCTCCTTCCTTCATCATGCTTCCCTCTACAACCATATTTAGTCCTCCTCTCCCATCCCCCTCTCTGTACTTTTTGTTTGTTTTTTTCACCCATAAATTTCCTCTCTTAATCCCAGCTTTCTGGCTTTTAGTTTCACTCAATTGCCCCCTGTTTTCTTTCTTCCTACCTCTGGAATAATCTAACCTCTCAGGCACAATTTGACCCTTGCTGTTGTGGTGCTGTTAAGCCCTCATCAACCAAACAAACATCATTTGCATTCAATTGTATATTTCTCCTTTAATTTTTCTCTTTCAGTGGATGTTTGATGGTACTGATCAGTGGTTTAAGTAGAAATACATATGGAATGCATTCAGTATAGTGTAGAAACAGCATAAAGATCTGTGGGGTACAGAGAGGGAAAAAAATTGGTGCTCTAGGAAACCACTATATCTGTGTGTGTGTGAGGGGAAGGGGGGGGGGAAGGAAAAACATTTGGAGAAAAAGCCTTTTCTGTGGAATGATAGTCCTAATTAGACATTGGAACACCATACCATACCATATTTCAGTAATGTTCATGATTGTGCATTTATTTGTCATTTGATTTGAAGCTCACCGACAGCTCGTTAAGCTGCCTTCAGCTCCTGGCCTCACGACCTAGACTCCTGGCCCCAGTGGGTAACACACCCCCTTAACCCCCCTTGTCGGCGGTACCGACTTGCGCTAGCTCGCCATGAATTTAATGTCTGCTTGCAGCAAGCTTGAAGCTTGTAAAGGTTCCAGTTGCTATCTCATTAAAAGTGCGAGCTCATTATAATTATTACATGTTCGCTATCAGTTCTCATCAATTAACTCAAAAACAATTGACCTCTCTGAGTTAGTTGATCAACAGATTATTCACCAATCGCAGCATGAATTTGCCTAGCAATAAAATCTGCATAATAACCAAGTGAGGCAAAAATCCTATGCAGTACAGTACATTTAGCTAGTGGTGTGCGCTCACGCAGTCAATGTAATATACTGCACAAAACAAATTTCTGCACACACAGACTGAGTGACGAAAAAGTGGTGAACAAAAATTGCACCGTTTTGTAAACCCGATCTCCGTTACCCAGAACGGGTTAGCAAACACAAACAAAATGTTGTTTATTCCTTTTGCTAAAAACTCTAAAGATCCAGAGAAGTGCCATAAATGGATCAACGCTTGTGGCAGACTACATGAACATTTAAATGTCATTGGTCATGCACGATTGCGGATTTGAGGTTTGTTTGCCCCACCTAGTAACCACGTTGCTATGGTGGGTGTGATCCATTTTTACTCGGAGAGGTCAATTCCTGATGCAGTAAGTGCAAGGTATGCATTTGCATGTCTTTGTTTTTCGCTTACTTAAGCACCTGTGACTTTGTCAGGTTCATTTAATGCAAAGGTCTCAAAAACTTGGCAGAATAACATGCTCGATTGGATCATACTCTTTAGCTCCCAAATTCCAATTAACCTTTGAAAAAAAAAAAAAATATGTTTAAGGGAAGCATATTTAAGAAGAGGTTTTTGAAATATTACCAATAAATCTGATGCATATGAATTATGTCACTTAATTTGGCAGTGTATATTTCCATAGTTATTAAATACATTTTTTATCCAATAATAAGTGTGTGTGGTTTTATAGTGACTACAATAATCTCGCTAAACATAACAGCTACTTTATGACCTCCAGGACGATAAATGATTTAGACATGATTTGAAAGTATAATAGCTTAAAGTGACTTAATTATGAATAAAAATGAATATGAAAGAAAATAATCATGAAAGAAAATAATCATGAAAGACATGCAGGAAGTAACATATCCTCCCTCTTCCCACATAGTGACGAATGTATAAAATCCAATTTACTTAGTACATTTGATATAAAAGGTTTGAAAATTATTACAAAATGTATATATCAGTTTTCTTTATGTTTTTATTAGTCCCAAAGAGCACTATGTGGAATTGATATACAAAATGACATACGTGAAGAGGGGTATTATATGCAGCTAAACATCATAACATCCATAAACATAATGAGCACTCCCTGATAAATAAGCACTCCCTGATAAATGAGCACTCCCTGATAAATGAGCACTCCCTGATAAATGAGCACTCCCTGATAAATGAGCACTCCCTGATAAATGAGCACTCCTGATAAATGAGCACTCCCTGATAAATGAGCACTCCCTGATAAATGAGCACTCCTTGATGATATAAATGAGTACTCCTGATAAATGAGCACTCCTGAGAAATGAGCACTCCTGAGAAATGTATAAATGAGCACTCCTGATAAATGAGCACAAAATGAGCACTCCTGATAAAAATGAGCACTCCTGATAAATGAGCACTCCTGATAAATGAGCACTCCTGATAAATGAGCACTCCTGATAAATGAGCACTCCCTGATAAATTAGCACTCCTCCCTGATAAATGAGCACTCCCACTGATAAATGAGCACTAAATGAGCCTGATAAATGAGCACTCCCTGATAAATGAGCACTCCCTGATAAATGAGCACTCTGATAAATGAGCTGATAAATGAGCACTCCTGATAAATTAGCACTCCTGATAAATGAGCACTCCTGATAAATGAGCACTCCACATGCTGATAAATGAGCACTCTCTGATAAATGAGCACTCGCTGATAATTGAGCACTCGCTGATAAATGAGCACTCCTGATAAATGAGCACTCCCTGATATAATGAGCACTCCTGATAAATGATAAATGAGCACTCCTGATAAATGAGCACTCCCTGATAAATGAATAAATGAGCACTCCTGATAAATGACTCCTGATAAATGTAATGAGCACTCCCTGATAAATGAGCACTCCCGATAAATGAGCACTCCTGATAAATGAGCATATGAGCACTCCCTGATAAATGAGCACTCCTGATATATGAGTACTCCTGATAAATGAGCACTCCTGATAAATGAGCACTCCTGATAAATGAGCACTCCTGATAAATGAGCACTCCTGATAAATGAGCACTCTGATAAATGAGCACTCCTGATAAATGAGCACTCCTGATAAATGAGCATGAGCAATCCCTGATAAATGAGCACTCCCTGATAAATGTAAAATGTGATAAATGAGCTCCTGATAAACACAATGAGCACTCCCTGATAAACATAATGAGCACCCCCTGATAAATGAGCACTCCCTGATAAATGAGCACTCCTTGATAAATGAGCACTCCCTGATAAATGAGCACTCCCTGATAAATGAGCACTCCCTGATAAATGAGCACTCCCTGATAAATGTAATGTGCACTCCCTGATAAACATAATGAGCACTCCCTGATAAACATAATGAGCACTCCCTGAGAAATGAGCACTCCCTGAGAAATGAGCACTCCCTGATAAATGTAATGTGCACTCCCTGATAAACATAATGAGCACTCCCTGATAAACATAATGTGCACTCCCTGATAAACATAATGAGCACTCCCTGATAAACATAATGAGCACTCCCTGATAAACATAATGTGCACTCCCTGATAAACATAATGAGCACTCCCTGATAAACATAATGAGCACTCCCTGATAAACATAATGAGCACTCCCTCATAAACATAATGAGCACTCCTGATAAAACATAAAATGAGCACTCCTCATAAATGAGCACTCCCTGATAAATGTAATGAGCACTCCTTGATAAATGAGCACTCTGATAAATGAGCACTCCCTGATAAACATAATGAGCACTCCCTCATAAACATAATGAGCACTCCCTCATAAACATAATGAGCACTCCCTCATAAATGAGCACTCCCTGATAAATGTAATGTGCACTCCTTGATAAATGTAATGTGCACTCCCTGATAAACATAATGAGCACTCCCTGATAAACATAATGAGCTTGCAATAACAACAGTAGTTCACAACTAGGTAGCCACTTAGCTCGAAATTGGAACCTTTACAAAATGTCCTCTCTCCTCAATCTTAAAAGAAGTCCATGTGCACCCTTTGCCATACTCCCATCAAAGAGCTGACACCTTACTGCCCCCAAACAGCACCTAAATACTGAAGAATTACACACAAAAAAACTTTAAAGAATTACATGCATACATCACAAATTTGCTAATTATTGAACAATTTTTTCATTTTGATCAGCAATAAAAAGTAAAAACAGAAAATGCCTTGTTCAAAAGCTAAAGATTGTTCATTTCGGATTTTAACTTTGTTATATTTGTGAGTTTTAATAACCCAAGTAAATGTGTTTTCAAAAGCTTACCCTTGTTACGCACAGAGAAATATTCTACAATCCGGGTGACATATCGCTGTTTACTTCTGAATCACAAGAAATTAAAAGTTCATCGTTATATTGCTATTTAAAGGTGGCTTTAATCATAGTTCTTTTTGAGGAAGTGGGCCTCATCAATCCGACAGTAATCAAGTGTGAACCCGTATTTCAGTGCATTGATGAAAAACTGAGGAAATTTGTTTTGCTTGCGATGTATAGTATAGTAGTTTGAGATGTACATCCGTAAGATAAAGAACAAAATTAGAGATAATTTGGAGTGGAAGGCACTCACTTTTTCCTTTAATAAGATGCATAGCAGCTCAGTAACAGAGTCTGGGTGGGAGAAGCTAGCCTTAATAATATTAATCTGATATAAAAACTTGACAAAAAAGCCAGAGGTTCAAAAAAAGGTTTTCATTGATTTCAGAAAATTATATTTGTAGCGGAATCTCACTTTTAATCAACTTCTTTCTAAAACTGTTTGATTACAATCATTGCATGAGTGGATTTTGAATAGATGTATTTTATATTACCAGTACTTTATATTAACCTTTAGTATAACTCATTAAAGCATTAAATACTTTGATCTATTGCTTCTTTTTTTGAAAAATAGCTATTATGTAATGATGAACACTGGTTAAAGTGCCTCAGTGTTCCCTCCCGTGGTCGCCCAGTGTCTCTTGCTCCCTCCCGTGGTCCCCTAGTGTCCCTGCTCCCTTCCAGTTCCCTATTGTTCATGGTTCCCTAATGTCCCCGCTCACTCCCATGGTACCCTAGTGTCCATGGTATCCCAGTGTCCATGGTACCCTAGTGTCCCCAGTCCCTCCCATGGTTCCCTAATGTCCATGGTACCCTAGTGTCCCCGCTCCCTTTCATGGTCCCCTAGTGTCCCAGCTCCCTCCCATGTCCCCTAGTGTTCCCACTCACTCCCACGGTCCCCCTAGTGTCCCCACTCACTCCAATGATCCCCCTAGTGTCCCCACTCCCTCCCATGGTCCCCCTAGTGTCCCGCTCCATGGGCCCCTGTGTCCCGGCTCCCACTCACATCCCATCATCCCCTAGTGTCCCCACTCACTCCCATGATCCCCCTAGTGTCCCCACTCCTCCCATGGTCCCCTAGTGTCCCTGCTCCATGGGCCCCCTGTGTCCCGGCTCCCACCACATCCCATCATCCCCTAGTGTCCCCACTCACTCCCATGATCCCCCTAGTGTCCCCACTCCCTCCCATGGTCCCCCTAGTGTCCCCGCTCCATGGGCCCCCCTGTGTCCCGGCTCCCACTCACATGGTCCCCAGGAGTACCCGCTTCCCCTCCCATGGTGTCCCCACTTCCATAGTGTCCCTGCTCTCCCTCCCATGGTGTCCCCACTTCCATAGTGTCCCTGCTCTCCCTCCCATGGTCCCCCTTGTGTCCCCGCTCCATGGGCCCCCCTGTGTCCCGGCTCCCACTCACATGGTCCTCCAGGAGTCCCCGCTTCCCCTCCCATGGTGTCCCCACTTCCAGTGTCCCTGCTCTCCTCCCATGTGTCCCCTTGTGTCCCTGCTCTCCTCCCATGTGCCCGCTCTCCCCATGTTTCCCCTGATGTCCCCTTTTCCCTCCCATGTGTCCCCTGGTGTCCTCGCTCTCCCTCCCATGTGTCCCCTGGTGTACCTGCTCTCCCTCCCATGGTCCCCCCTGGTGACCCTGCTCTCCCTCCAATGGTCCCCCTAGTGTCCCTCCCGCTGTCCCTGCTCTCCCTCCCATGGTCACCCCTAGTGTCCCCGCTCTCCCTCCTATGGTCCCTCAGTGTCCCCGCTCTTTCTCCCATAATCCCCTCCGGTGTCCCCGCTCTCCCTCCCATGGTCCCCACCCCCAGGTTTCCGCTCTCCCTCCCATGGTCCCCACCCCCAGGTGTCTCCGCTCTTCCTCCCATGGTCCCCTGGTGTCTCCACTCTCCCCTCCCCGGTGTCCCCCCCCTCCCATGGTCCCCACCCCCAGGTCTCCGCTCTCCTCCCATGGTACCCATGGTGTCTCCGCTCTCCCCCTATGGTCCCCCCTCCACTCTCCTCCCATTGTCATCCCCTCGGTGTCTCCGCTCTTTCTCCCATGGTCCCTTCCCCCCGGTGTCCCCGCTCTCCTCCCATGGTCCCCAGTGTCCCGCTCCTCTCCCATGGTCCCTTCCCTAATGTCCCTGCTCTCCTCCCATGTGTCCCTGGTGTCCCTGCTCTCCCTCCCATGTTTCCCCCTGATGTCCCGCTTTCTCTCCCATCCTGGTGTCCTCGCTCTCCTCCCATGTGTCCCCTGGTGATCCTGCTCTCCTCCCATGGTCCCCCTTGTGATCCTTCTCCCTGGTCCCCTTCCCCCCGTGTCTCCCCTCTCCTCCAATGGTCCCCCACCCCGTGTCTCCACTCTCCCTCCCATGGTTCCCCCCCCGGTGTCTCCGCTCTCCCTCCCATGGTTTCCCCCTTGGTGTCTCCACTTTCCATCCCATTGCCCCCCGGTGTCTCTGCTCTCCTCCCATGGTCCCCCCCAGTGTCTCCGCTCCCCTCCCATGCTCCCCCATGCTCCCCCTCCCATGCTCCTCCCATGCTCCCCCTCCCATGCTCCCCCCCCTGCTCCCCCATGCTCCCCTCCCATCCCATGCTCCCCCTCCCATGCTCCCCTCCCATGCTCCCCCCATGCTCCCTCCCATGCTCCCCCTCCCATGCTCCCCCATGCTCCCCTCCCATGCTCCTCCCATGCTCCCCTCCCATGCTCCTCCCATGCTCCCCTCCCATGCTCCCCCATGCTCCCCATGCTCCCCCCCATGGTCCCCTCCCATGCTCCCCTCCCATGCCCCCCTGGTCCCCATGCTCCCCTCATGGTCCCCTCCCATGCTCCCCTCCCATGCTCCCTCCATGTCCCCCTCCCATGCTCCCCCTCCCATGCTCCCCCCTCCCATGCTCCCCTCCCATGCTCCCTCCCATGCTCCCCTCCCATGCTCCCCCTCCCATGCTCCCCTCCCATGCTCTCCTCCCATGCTCCCCCTCCCATGCTCCCTCCCATGCTCTCCCTCCCATGCTCTCCTCCCCATGCTCTCCCCTCCCATGCTCTCCCTCCCATGCTCTCCCCCCATGCTCTCCCTCCCATGCTCTCCCTCCCATGCTCTCCCTCCCATGCCCCCCTCCCATGCTCTCCCTCCCATGCTCTCCTCCCATGCTCTCCTCCCATGCTCTCCTCCCATGCTCTCCCTCCCATGCTCTCCCTCCCATGCTCTCCCTCCCATGCTCTCCCTCCCATGCTCTCCTCCCATGCTCTCCCTCCCATGCTCCCCTCCCAGGGCGGGTCTCCCCTCCCCATGCCTCCCTCCCATGCTCTCCTCCCATGCCTCCCTCCCATGCTCTCCTCCCATGCTCTCCCCTCCCCATGCTCTCCTCCCATGCTCTCCCTCCCATGCTCCCTCCCATGCCCCCTCCCATGGTCCCCTCCGTGTCCCCCTCTTCCTCCCATAGTCCCCCGCTCCCCGCTCTCCTCACTTGGTGTCCCCGCTCCCCTCCAAATGCTCCCCTGGTGTCCCCGCTCCCCCTCTGGTGTCCCCACTCTTCCTCTCCTGGTGTCCCCACTCTCCCTCCCTGGTGTCCCTGCTCTCCCTCCCATGTGTCCCCCTGGTGTCCCTGCTCTCCCTCCCATGTGTCCCCCTGATCTCCCTCCCATGTGTCCCCCTGATGTACCCGCTCTCCCTCCCATGTGTCCCCCTGGTATCCCCACTCTCCCTTCCATGGTGTCCCCACTCTCCCTGGTGTCCCTCCCGCTGTCCCCACTCTCCCTCTCATGGTCCCCCTGCTGTCCCTGCTCTCCCTCCATGTCCCTCCCAGGGTGGGTCCCCGCACTCTCCCTCCCAGGGTGGGTCCCCGCGCTCTCCCTCCCTCCCAGGGCGGGTGCCCGCGCTCTCCCTCCCTCCCAGGGCGGGTGCCCGCGCTCTCCCTCCCTCCCAGGGCGGGTGCCCGCGCTCTCCCTCCCAGGGCGGGTGCCCGCGATCTCCCTCCCTCCCAGGGCGGGTCCCGCGCTCTCCCTCCCTCCCAGGCGGTGCCCGCGCTCTCCCTCCCTCCCAGGGCGGTGCCCGCGCCTCTCCCCCCCTCCCAGGCCCGGTGCCCGCGCTCTCCCTCCTCCCAGGGCGGTGCCCGCCTCCCTCCCTCCCAGGCCTGGTGCCCGCGCTTCCTCCCTCCCAGGGCCGGGTGCCTGCGCCTCTCCTGCCCTCCCAGGGCGGGTGCCCGCGCTCTCCTCCTTCCCTCCCAGGGCGGTGCCCGCGCTCTCCCTCCCTCCCAGGGCGGGGTCCCCGCGCTCTCCCTCCCTCCCAGGGCGGTGCCCGCGCTCTCCCTCCCTCCCAGGGCCGGTGCCCGCGCTCTCCCTCCCTCCCAGGGCCGGTGCCCGCGCTCTCCCTCCTCCCAGGGCGGTGCCCGCGCCTCTCCCTCCCTCCCAGGGCCGGTGCCCCCGCTCTCCTCCCCCCCAGGGCGGTGCCCGCGCTCTTCCTCCATCCCAGGGCGGTGCCCGCGCCTCCCTCCTCCCAGGGCCCGGGTCCCGCGCTCTCCCCTCCCTTCCAGGGGCCCGTCCCCGCTCTCCCTCCCTCCCAGGGCCCGTGGTCCCCTCTCCCCTTCCTCCCAGGGCCCGTGGTCCCGCGCTCTCCCTCCCTCCCAGGGTCCGTGGTCCCGCGCTCTCCTCCTCCCCCTGGTCCCGCGCTCTCCTCCCTCCCCTGGTCCCGCGCTCTCCTCCCTCCCAGGGTCCCGCGCTCTCCTCCTCCCAGGGTCCCGCGCTCTCCTCCCTCCCAGGGTCCCTGGTCCCGCGCTCTCCTCCCTCCCAGGGTCCCTGGTCCCCGCTCTCCTCCCCCAGGGTCCCTGGTCCCGCGCTCTCCCCCTCCCAGGGTCCCTGGTCCCGCGCTCTCCTCCCTCCCAGGGTCCCTGGTCCCGCGCTCTCCTCCCTCCCAGGGTCCCTGGTCCCGCGCTCCCTCCCTCCCAGGGTCCCTGGTCCCGCGCTCCCCTCCTCCCAGGGTCCCTGGTCCCGCGCTCCCTCCCAGGGTCCCTGGTCCCGCTCCCCTCCCAGGGTCCCTGGTCCCGCTCCCTCCCAGGGTCCCTGGTCCCGCGCCTCCCTCCCAGGGTCCCTGGTCCCGCTCCCTCCCAGGGTCCCTGGTCCCGCCCCTCCCAGGGTCCCTGGTCCCGCGTTCCCTCCCAGGGTCCCTGGTCCCGCGTTCCCTCCCAGGGTCCCTGGTCCCGCGTTCCCTCCCAGGGTCCCCGGTCCCGCGTTCCCTCCCAGGGTCCCGGTCCCGCGTTCCCTCCCAGGGTCCCGGTCCCGCGTTCCCTCCCAGGGTCCCCGGTCCCGCGTTCCCTCCCAGGGTCCCCGGTCCCCCTCCCAGGGTCCCGGTCCCCCCCCAGGGTCCCCGGTCCCCCTCCCAGGGTCCCCGGTCCCCTCCCAGGGTCCCGGTCCCCCTCCCAGGGTCCCTGGTCCCCCTCCCAGGGTCCCTGGTCCCGCGTTCCCTCCCAGGGTCCCTGGTCCCGCGTTCCCTCCCAGGGTCCCTGGTCCCGCGTTCCCTCCCAGGGTCCTGGTTCCCTCCCAGGGTCCTGGTTCCCCTCCCAGGGTCCTGGTTCCCTCCCAGGGTCCTGGTTCCCTCCCAGGGTCCTGGAGGTCCTGGTTCCCTCCCAGGGTCCTGGTTCCCTCCCAGGTCCTGGTTCCCTCCCAGGGTCCTGGTTCCCCTCCCAGGGTCCCTGGTTCCCTCCCCAGGGTCCCTGGTTCCCTCCCAGGGTCCCTGGTTCCCTCCCAGGGTCCCTGGTTCCCTCCCAGGGTCCCTGGTTCCCTCCCAGGGTCCCTGGTTCCCTCCCAGGGTCCCTGGTTCCCTCCCAGGGTCCCTGGTTCCCTCCCAGGTCCCTGGTTCCCTCCCAGGGTCCCTGGTCCCGCGTTCCTCCCAGGGTCCCTGGTCCCGCTTCCCTCCCAGGGTCCCTGGTCCCGCGTTCCCTCCCAGGGTCCCTGGTCCCGCGTTCCCCCCTCCCAGGGTCCCTGGTCCCGCTTCCTCCCAGGGTCCCTGGTCCCCCCCTCCCAGGGTCCCTGGTCCCGCGTTCCCTCCCAGGGTCCCTGGTCCCCCAGGGTCCCTGGTCCCGGGTCCCGGTCCCCTCCCAGGGTCCCTGGTCCCGCTCTCCCTCCCAGGGTCCCCGCTCTCCCTCCCAGGGTCCCCGCTCTCCCTCCCAGGGTCCCGCTCTCCCTCCCAGGGTCCCGCTCTCCTCCCAGGGTCCCGCTCTCCTCCCAGGGTCCCGCTCTCCCTCCCAGGGTCCCGCTCTCCCTCCCAGGGTCCCCCGCTCTCCCCTCCCAGGGTCCCCGCTCTCCCCTCCCAGGGTCCCCCTCTCCCTCCCAGGGTCCCCGCTCTCCCTCCCAGGGTCCCGCTCTCCTCCCAGGGTCCCGCTCTCCCCCTCCCAGGGTCCCGCTCTCCCCTCCCAGGGTCCCGCTCCCCCCTCCCAGGGTCCCGGTCCCCCCTCCCAGGGTCCCGGTCCCCCTCCCAGGGTCCCGGTCCCGCTCTGCCTCCCAGGGTCCCCCCGGTCCCGCTCTGCCTCCCAGGGTCCCTGGTCCCGCTCTGCCTCCCAGGGTCCCTGGTCCCCGCTCTGCCTCCCAGGGTCCGTGCGGGTCCCCGCTCTGCCTCCCAGGGTCCGTGCGGGTCCCGCTCTGCCTCCCAGGGTCCGTGACGGGTCCCGCTCTGCCTCCCAGGGTCCGTGCCCGGGTCCCGCTCTGCCTCCCAGGGTCCGTGGGGTCCCCGCTCTGCCTCCCAGGGTCCGTCCGTGTCCCGCTCTGCCTCCCAGGGTCCGTCCGTGTCCCCGCTCTGCCTCCCAGGGTCCGTGTCCCCGCTCTGCCTCCCAGGGTCCGTCCGTGTCCCGCTCTGCCTCCCGGGTCCGTCCGTGTCCCGCTCTGCCCCCAGGGTCCGTGTCCCGCTCTGCCTCCCAGGGTCCGTGTCCCGCTCTGCCTCCCAGGGTCCGTGTCCCCGCTCTGCCTCCCAGGGTCCGTGTCCCGCTCTCCCTCCCGGGGCCCGTGTCCCCGCTCTCCCTCCCGGGGCCCGTGTCCCCGCTCTCCCTCCCAGGGTCCGTGTCCCGCTCTCCCTCCCAGGGTCCGTGTCCCGCTCTCCCTCCCAGGGTCCGTGTCCCGCTCTCCTCCCAGGGTCCGTGTCCCGCTCTCCTCCCCAGCGTCCGTGTCCCGCTCTCCCTCCCAGGGTCCGTGTCCCGCTCTCCCTCCCAGGGTCCGTGTCCCGCTCTCCCTCCCAGGGTCCGTGTCCCGCTCTCCCTCCCAGGGTCCGTGTCCCCGTGTCCCCGCTCTCCCTCCCAGGGTCCGTGCCCCCCCGTGTCCCCGCTCTCCCTCCCAGGGTCCGTCCCGTGTCCCGCTCCCTCCCAGGGTCCGTCCGGGTCCCGCTCTCCTCCTGGGGTCCGTGTCCGTGTCCCGCTCTCCCTCCCAGGGTCCGTGTCCCGCTCTCCCTCCCAGGGTCCGTGTCCCGCTCTCCCTCCCAGGGTCCGTGTCCCGCTCTCCCTCCCCAGGGTCCGTGTCCCGCTCTCCCTCCCAGGGTCCGTGTCCCGCTCTCCCTCCCAGGGTCCGTGTCCCCGCTCTCCCTCCCAGGGTCCGTGTCCCCGCTCTCCCTCCCAGGGTCCGTGTCCCCGCTCTCCCTCCCAGGGTCCGTGTCCCCGTGTCCCCGCTCTCCCTCCCAGGGTCCGTACCCCCGTGTCCCCGCTCTCCCTCCCAGGGTCCGTCCCGTGTCCCGCTTTCCCTCCCAGGGTCCGTCCCGGGTCCCCGCTCTCCCTCCTAGGGTCCGTTCCCCGTGTCCCCGCTCTCCCTCCCAGGGTCCGTACCCCGTGTCCCCGCTCTCCCCTCCCAGGGTCCGTCCCGTGTCCCCCGCTTTCCCTCCCAGGGTCCGTCCCCGGGTCCCGCTCTCCTCCTAGGGTCCGTTTCCCGCTCTCCATTCCATGGTCCCCCGGGTCTCTGCTCTCCCTCCCATGGTACCCCTGGTGTCTCCGCTCCCTCCTATGGTCCCCCCAGTGTCCCCGCTTTCCCTTCCATGGTCTCCCCCATTGTTTCCGCTCTCCCTGTAATGGTCTCTCTCATTGTACCTGCTCACCCTCTCATTGTCCTCCCCCATTGTTCACGCTCTCCCTCCCATGGTCCCTACCATTGTTCTTGCTCTCCCTTCTATGGTTTCTCCCAATGTTCCCGCTCTCCCCTCTCATGGTCCCCCCCCGGTGTGCCCGCTCTCCCTCCCATGGCCCCAGTGTCTCTGCTCTCCCTTTTATGGTCTCCCGGTGTCCCTCCCATGCTCCCCTAGTGTCCCTGCTCCCTCCCATGGTCCTCTATCCCTGCTCCCTCCCATGGTCTGTCCCCTTGCCCCTATAGTGTCCCTGCTCCTCCCATGTCCCCAGGTGTCCCCGCCCCCGCTCTCCCCCCCTTGGGGTGTCCCCTCTTCCTCCCATGGTCCCGGTGTCCCCGCTCTCCCTACCCCCTTGGGGTGTCCCCACTCTCCCTCCCATGGTCCCTGGTGTCCCCTCTCCCTCCCAGTGTCCCCCTTTCCCTACATGGTCTCTAAGTGTCTCTACTTCCTCCCATGGTGTGTCTCTACTTCCTCCCATGGTGTGTCCCTGCCCTCTTCTATCCTCTGGGTTATCAAAAGTTTGGAAAGTCTGCCAATAGAACACTCATTGCTGATATAAATCAATATATATATATTTATACCCTAATGTGCTTTAAGTTTATCATCTGAATGTCTGGAATGTTTTACACCTCCGGGTAGTTAATACTCGGGTGTGTGACTACTGTGAAGGAAACATTAACTTCATCATGGCACCCCATTGATCATACAAACACAGGTGTCAGAATTTGATCAAGTTTCTCCTGGAGCGTAAATCAAACTTGTCAGTATTTATGTTTTAATATCGCTCCCGTGCAGTGAGATATAACATGCAACCTGATGTATCTGTTTTGTATTCGCAGCTCACACATACGAAAACAAATTAAACATTGTCATAAATAAATTGATGCAGGCATTAATTGCGTAGGTATAGTTCATTACATTAGGTATGTTGTAAAAACATATAATCTAGTGCAATGTCGGAATGCATGAATCAAGGAAATGTTTCAAAACGGATATTTTTTTGACTTGGAAACATAAGTAATATTGCTTTGTATCCATTGAAAATTATGTACAATTGAGTTATCAAGTGGAGAATTCAAATCGTCGATCGCCATGGTTACAGAATGTGTAATAGTATATGTTTACAATATTACCATGCCATTTGTTAAATTTGAAATGCAAAAATTGTTGAATTTAAGTTTATACAATAGGTCTAGCATTTAAGCAACAACTATTTTGATGATGCAATTTATAAAATAAGTTGATGACCAACATCTGGTATTAAAAGCCAAGAAGTTGGTGGCAAAATAGCAGATGTAAGGGGGCTTAACTTTCTATATGAAAGGGTACTTACTTTACTGCTGTAATTTAAAAAAAAATGGTGCAACCAGAAAGATGTTTTTTTTTTTTCTTCCCTGAAAGTCCAGGCTCCATCCCTTTATTTTGAATGGAGGGGGAGGGGGGATGGTGAGAAGAATGCAAAAAAAAGTGCCATTTGGACATTTATAATTCACTTTAGTAAATGGATATATATGACTTTAAACACATACTGTACACAACCTTAGATTGGGAGGGGTTCCAATTTAAACGCTTCTCCAATATGAATTTATCCAAAAGGGATGGGGTAATCAACGCCCCTTTGCATCTTCCTGTGTAATATGTAAATTTACATTGGCGGAGCAAATTTAGTTCAAAGATCTCAAAATTTGTAGTGGAGAATTAAGAGACATTCTGCTTGAAAGTGGCAATTGTGAGTATTTTAATACCTTGATAAAGTATAACTCACACCTTAGTTCAGCCATTTGAAGCAGTGGACAGCATGAGATGCCATCCATCAAATTAATATGTTATCAGATTTCAGTTATCTGAAAATGCCACCAGAGAATAAGAAAATGAGACTTCATTGCACATTTTAATAACCAAGGTACTAAAATAAAAACATTTTCATTTATGTCCTGTTTTTCTGTCTTGCAGGAGATGTTAAGCATTATACAAGCCATCTATGACATGATGGGAAAATATTGCGAACCAACGTTAGATGATATCACACCATCAGAGCATGTAGAAAGGGTCTTCCAGGTAAGGATTGCTGTTTGCTTTGTGACTTATTATGATCCCTTTTTATCTTGGAAAGAAGGGCGAGGTCATTAGGCATTAATTAAATCTACAGACTTAATGGACAGACCACCCCCCCTTGTTGGTTGGTGACAGACCACCCCCCCTTGTTGGTTGGTGACAGACCACCCCCCCTTGTTGGTTGGTGACAGACCACCCCCTTGTTGGTTGGTGACAGACCACCCCCTTGTTGGTTGGTGACAGACCACCCCCTTGTTGGTTGGTGACAGACCACCCCCTTGTTGGTTGGTGACCACCACCCCCTTGTTGGTTGGTGACAGACCCCCTTGTTGGTTGGTGACAGACCCCCTTGTTGGTTGGTGACAGACCCCCTTGTTGGTTGGTGACAGACCCCCTTGTTGGTTGGTGACAGACCCCCTTGTTGGTTGGTGACAGACCCCCTTGTTGGTTGGTGACAGACCCCCTTGTTGGTTGGTGACAGACCCCCTTGTTGGTTGGTGACAGACCCCCTTGTTGGTTGGTGACAGACCCCCTTGTTGGTTGGTGACAGACCCCCTTGTTGGTTGGTGACAGACCCCCTTGTTGGTTGGTGACAGACCCCCTTGTTGGTTGGTGACAGACCCCCTTGTTGGTTGGTGACAGACCCCCTTGTTGGTTGGTGACAGACCCCCTTGTTGGTTGGTGACAGACCCCCTTGTTGGTTGGTGACAGACCCCCTTGTTGGTTGGTGACAGACCCCCTTGTTGGTTGGTGACAGACCCCCTTGTTGGTTGGTGACAGACCCCCTTGTTGGTTGGTGACAGACCCCCCTTTGGTGACAGACCCCCTCCTTGGTTGGTGACAGACCCCCTTGGTTGGTGACAGACCCTCCCCCTTGTTGGTTGGTGACAGACCCTCCCCTTGTTGGTTGGTGACAGACCCTCCCCCTTGTTGGTTGGTGACAGACCCCCTTGTTGGTTGGTGACAGACCCCCTTGTTGGTTGGTGACAGACCCCCTTGTTGGTTGGTGACAGACCCCCTTGTTGGTTGGTGACAGCCCCCTTGTTGGTTGGTGACAGCCCCCTTGTTGGTTGGTGACAGCCCCCTTGTTGGTTGGTGACAGCCCCCTTGTTGGTTGGTGACAGCCCCCTTGTTGGTTGGTGACAGCCCCCTTGTTGGTTGGTGACAGACCCCCTTGTTGGTTGGTGACAGAACCCCCTTGTTGGTTGGTGACAGACCCCCTTGTTGGTTGGTGACAGACCCCCTTGTTGGTTGGTGACAGACCCCCTTGTTGGTTGGTGACAGACCCCCTTGTTGGTTGGTGACAGACCCCCTTGTTGGTTGGTGACAGACCCCCTTGTTGGTTGGTGACAGACCCCCTTGTTGGTTGGTGACAGACCCCCTTGTTGGTTGGTGACAGACCCCCTTGTTGGTTGGTGACAGACCCCCTTGTTAGTTGGTGACAGACCCCCTTGTTGGTTGGTGACAGACCCCCTTGTTGGTTGGTGACAGACCCCTTGTTGGTTGGTGACAGACCCCCTTGTTGGTTGGTGACAGACCCCCTTGTTGGTTGGTGACAGACCCCCTTGTTGGTTGGTGACAGACCCCCTTGTTGGTTGGTGACAGACCCCCTTGTTGGTTGGTGACAGACCCCCTTGTTGGTTGGTGACAGACCCCCTTGTTGGTTGGTGACAGACCCCCTTGTTGGTTGGTGACAGACCCCCTTGTTGGTTGGTGACAGACCCCCTCCCTTGTTGGTTGGTGACAGACCCCCTCCCTTGTTGGTTGGTGACAGACCCCCTCCCCTTGTTGGTTGGTGACAGACCCCTCCCCCTTGTTGGTTGGTGACAGACCCCCTCCCTTGTTGGTTGGTGACAGACCCCCTCCCCTTGTTGGTTGGTGACAGACCCCCCTCCCTTGTTGGTTGGTGACAGACCCCCCCCTTGTTGGTTGGTGACAGACCCCCTCCCCTTGTTGGTTGGTGACAGACCCCCCCTTGTTGGTTGGTGACAGCCCCTCCTGTTGGTTGGTGACAGCCCCTCCTGTTGGTTGGTGACAGCCCCTCCTGTTGGTTGGTGACAGCCCCCTTGTTGGTTGGTGACAGCCCCCTTGTTGGTTGGTGACAGACCCCCTTGTTGGTTGGTGACAGACCCCCTTGTTGGTTGGTGACAGACTCCCCATTGGTTGGTGACAGACTCCCCATTGGTTGGTGACAGACTCCCCATTGGTTGGTGACAGACTCCCCCATTGGTTTGGTGACAGACCCCCACCTGTTGGTTTGGTGACAGACCCCCACCTGTTGGTTTGGTGACAGACCCCCACCTGTTGGTTTGGTAACAAACCCCCACCTGTTGGTTTGGTAACAAACCCCCACCTGTTAGTTTGGTGACAGACCCCACCTGTTGGTTTGGTGACAGACCCCACCTGTTGGTTTGGTGACAGACCCCACCTGTTGGTTTGGTGACAGACCCCACATGTTGGTTTGGTGACAGACCCCACCTGTTGCTTTGGTGACAGACCCCCACCTGTTGGTTTGGTGACAGACCCCACCTGTTGGTTGGGCGACAGACCCCCCCTCACCTTGGTTGGTGACAGACCCCACTTGTTGGTGTTGTAGTTGCCAGCTTGAAGGACCCTAGGCAAGATTGCCAGTGGCAGCACCAGGAATTAGGGCAAGAGAGGAGCAGCTTTTGTCTCCCGGGCAAAGACCTATAAATCAAACAAAATATGTCAATGTTCTGGCAGAATGAGAGACAACCCCTTCCTCAAACAAAACTTACACATTCTTTCCTGGAAAATAATGCAATTTTTAACAAACAAAACTTACACATTCTTTCCTGAAAATAATGAAATTTATTATGTTACCTTACTGTGACCGAGCTTCCTGAATAAAACAAGCTCATTTGGAGCCCCTATGAGTTGTATGAGGGTTGCAAGCAATAGTGGCGGCGATAAGGGAGGCGTTTTACCCCACGATCTAGATCTTTATTGAAGTAAGGGCCTGGGACAGATTGTCCCTTGCGACAACAACACAGCACATAGTCAGTCTGGGAGCAACTGGATAAATACAGTACTCAAAATACCCCCTCATAACAGGAGAAATTGTCAGGTGACATTGTTCAACAATTTCCGCTCTTGATTGTTCAAACTTCCATTGGCAACTGTTAAATTGTATAGGAATACCTATATTCATCGGGTTGCTCCCAGACTAGTTATGCCTTCATTTATGCCTGTCCTCATATTATATGCCCGTCCTCATGTTATGACATGCCTTCATGTTTGGTATTGTGGAGTCTCAATCAGGAGTGTAATTGGAATTTTCCTGGAACTTTCAACATTTGTAACTTATAATATAAATTATATTTGTAATGGAAACTTTTGGCAGCTAAATATGAACACCTCGCTCTCCAGCACCTCGCTCTCCAGCACCTCGCTCTCCAGCACCTCGCTCTCCAGCACCTCGCTCTCCAGCACCTCGCTCTCCAGCACCTCGCTCTCCAGCACCTCGCTCTCCAGCACCTCCTCTCAGCACCTCGCTCTCCAGCACCTCGCTCTCAGCACCTCGCTCTCCAGCACCTCGCTCTCCAGCACCTCGCTCTCCAGCACCTCGCTCTCCAGCACCTCGCTCCAGCACCTCGCCTCCAGCACCTCGCTCTCAGCACCTCGCTCTCCACCACCTCGCCTCCACCACCTCGCCTCCACCACCTCGCCTCCACCACCTCGCCTCCACCACCTCGCCTCCACCACCTCGCCTCCACCACCTCGCCTCCACCACCCGCCTCCACCACCTGCCCACCACCTCGCCCACCACCTCGCCTCCACCACCTCGCCTCCACCACCTCGCCTCCACCACCTCGCCCCACCACCCGCCTCCCACCACCTCGCCTCCACCACCTCGCCTCCACCACCTCGCCTCCACCACCTCGCCTCCACCACCTCGCCTCCACCACCTCGCTCTCCACCACCTCGCCTCCACCACCTCGCCTCCACCACCTCGCCTCCACCACCTCGCCTCCACCACCTCGCCTCCACCACCCGCCTCCACCACCTCGCCTCCACCACCTCGCCTCCACCACCTCGCCTCCACCACCTCGCCTCCACCACCTCGCCTCCACCACCTCGCTCTCCACCACCTCGCCTCCACCACCTCGCCTCCACCACCTCGCTCTCCACCACCTCGCTCTCCACCACCTCGCCTCCACCACCTCCCTCCACCACCCGCCTCCACCACCTCGCTCTCCACCACCTCGCTCTCCACCACCTCGCTCTCCACCACCTCGCTCTCCACCACCTCGCTCTCCACCACCTCGCTCTCCACCACCTCGCTCTCCACCACCTCGCTCTCCACCACCTCGCTCTCCACCACCTCGCTCTCCACCACCTCGCCTCCACCACCTCGCCTCCACCACCTCGCCTCCAGCACCTCGCCTCCAGCACCTCGCCTCCAGCACCTCGCTCTCCAGCACCTCGCTCTCCAGCACCTCGCCTCCAGCACCTCGCTCTCCAGCACCTCGCCTCAGCACCTCGCTCTCCAGCACCTCGCTCTCCAGCACCTCGCCTCCAGCACCTCGCTCTCCAGCACCTCGCTCTCCAGCACCTCGCCTCCAGCACCTCGCCTCCAGCACCTCGCTCTCCAGCACCTCCAGCACCTCGCCTCCAGCACCTCGCTCTCCAGCACCTCGCTCTCAGCACCTCGCTCTCCAGCACCTCGCTCTCCAGCACCTCGCTCTCCAGCACCTCGCTCTCCAGCACCTCGCTCTCCAGCACCTCGCTCTCCAGCACCTCGCTCTCCAGCACCTCGCTCTTCAGCACCTCACCTCGCTCTTCAGCACCTCGCTTTAAACACCTCTAGAGCTCTTTTGTAGGTGATAAGCACAACAACAACAAATTCAAAGGCAAAAATTCTACTACATGCTGCTTTTCAGTTTGTGATTGCATGTTGTTAACCTCATTCTTATATTTCCTCTCGTAGAAAATGGATTCAAATAGAGACGGCGTAGTTTCTATCGAAGAATTCATGGATTGTTGCAAGAGGGTACGTATGACCAGTCAAGTCTTTGTCCCTAATGCTAAGCAGAGGACAAGGTCTTGTAAAACTATGATTTGTACCAATTTGAGATCAATATTTGTAAATTTTTGGCAGTAACATAAAAGTATATGTAGAAAACAAATTTATAACCAGTTTATGACATTCAGAAGTTTCTGCTTTGATTTTCCATAATTTAACAGTTTATGAATGTTAATCAGAACATGAACAATACAAACTTTTTGTGATATACAAAGAATTTAAACTTGAAAATTGATGTCAATTCAGCTGTTATCTAAATGTGTCCCCCTCCCCCTCTCCCTCTCTCACCTTGCTGGCAGAAAGTTTACATTGACTGATTGATGAATTTCTTGATAGAAAAAAAAAAAAAAAGTTTGCCAGACCTTTCTACAATAGTAGTTAAAAAAACAACCAAATTAGCAAAAAAAAAAAAAAAACCTGATCTGTTAAAAATAAGTTGTCTGAACAAATTAGCAACTTGAACAACTAGAGGGCAGGGTTAAAGTACCTGATCTGTTTACAGACTGCTGCGCCACGATGGCTGCATGTCTGATCGGTTTACAGGCTGTTGCACCACGATTGCTGCGCATCTGATCGGTTTACAGACTGCTGTGCCACAATGGCTACATGTCTAATCGGTTTACAGACTGCTGCGCCACGATGGCTGCATGTCTGATTGGTTTACAGACTGCTGCGCCACTATGGCTGCCTGTCTGATTGGTTTACAGACTGCTGCGCCACAATGGCTGCATGTCCGATTGGTTTACAGACTGCTGCGCCACAATGGCTGCATGTCTGATTGGTTTACAGACTGCTGCGCCACGATGGCTGCATGTCTGATTGGTTTACAGACTGCTGCGCCACAATGGCTGCACGTCAGAGTAAAGTCCTCAGCGGATTTGAGATGGTTTGTAAGTCTATATGGCACAAAGAGGTTCAGTACTTTTGGATATTAATCGAATGTTTTATTGAAACTTTTAGCATTTGACCATGTTTCGTCGATAATCAGCCCCCTCCCCTCCCCTCTAGTCGTGTCCCGCATGGTCATTGGCTTCAAATTATGAGGGACCATTTGTGAATGAAATCTGGAAAGACAAAATTACAATCTGGTGACAAAATTACAATCTATTAAAAAAATGTTTTATTTCAATAATATTTATTGTTTTGATGCATTTAATAGACAAAATTATTTGGATTCCTCAATTTATGCCCCTTTTTTCTTATAATTGTTATGCATTAAGTTGAAGAAGGTACATGTACTGTTTCATCATGCTTTTACTTTATGTAAAATTGTATATCTAATTCAGTGATTAAAGACAAAATTGCAGAACAAAATATAATGAAATACATTGAAGAATATGAGGCTGTGACGTCACTAGTTTTATTTCAATTATTTCTACGTAGACAAATGATACCATACTTGAAACTTAAATATTTTCTCCATCATATAATATTCCTTGACCCTTAAATTTGAATGCTAGTCCTCTTTTATATGAAACAGACTTTGTTTGACCGCAGAAGTATAAATTCTTTAATATTATAATTTGATTTTGATCCTTTCTTTTTTCTTTCAGGATGAAACCATCTCACAGTCCATGCACGTCTTTGATACAATTCTTTGATCTCGAGCGATACTGAAATTGTAGTGCAAAACAAAACTTTGAGAAATGTCTTTTCTTTGGAGGCTGTACCTACTACACTTTTAACAGAAAAACCTCTCTGCCATTGTAACTGACCAAAGCGTGAAAACTTTGTAAAAATGAAGAATAACATTGACTTTGAGCGTGATGACTTGTACTTTGGATGTAAATATTTCTACATCATGACTTGTGTAAATATTTGGCACTGACTGACTCTTCCATTGGACCTTTTGGTGCATCTCTTTGTATTTCTTCACGCATTCTTCCTTTTTCATGATTGGTGCATCTATCTAGCGTGTGGTGATAGTGGAACTGCAGTGATTTAACACCTGTGCACTTTTCAATCATAAAGGAAATTTAATATTAAAGAAGGAATTTGGAAGGGAATATTGCCATTTGCCTTTTGAGTAAAAATATCAAAGATAATTTTTTTATACATAAATTTACTTTTTTATAGGATTTTATCTACTTGTAATCTCTGTTACTTTAATTGTTTCTATGAAGATTATATGTGAATCATTAATGTATACTGGTTTTTAAAGGGCGCCCATTATAGTTTTATTTCATTTAATTGCAAGAAGATCAAGCAATTCTTATAAGCATCAAAGAGATTTGGTAGCACGGTCCCCTCCTGGAAGTAAATTTTCTGGAGGGGACCAAGAAAAAAAGCTGGTCAATGATCTAGATCAGCATTTCTTAAATCTCAAATTTTGTGGGGTTTTTCTAGACAGATCTGGGCACTATAACATCCTGGCTTATCAAGTAAAATGTTATCTTTAGTTCCGTTATAAAATGCGCAGCTTGTCGAAGGAACTTATAAGAAAAGGGAAGACATCTGGCATACATCCTTCTTATCGCGCGTGCTCTCAGCTTGTTTGTAGGGATTGTTTTGACGTGTTTTGTTTGTCACGTGATGCTGGTTTTGTCATAGCACCATAGGCAGCCTTTAGCCTATTGTGCAGTACATAAAGAAAACCTATGTATAAATATCTAAGATCTGGGAAATCCTTTATGTGATAGATTCTCCAAAAGATACTTTGGAACAAATCTCAAGATGGGCACCATTTACAATTTTGTGTTGTAGAGATTGTCAGCTCTTTTGTCCTCTAGCTCTAGTACCAGGCATCTATGACCACCATGGACGTTGCCAGGGTCAACTGATTGGGGGTTGTAGAGGCATATAGGACCACCAGGGACATCGCTGGATGTCTTCTGATTGGGGGTGTAGAGGCATCTATGACCACCAAAGATGTCGCCAGGGTCTTCTGATTTGAGGGTGTGGAGGCATCCGACTCTACCAGGGACTTCGCTAGGGTCTTCTGATTGGGGAGTGTAGAGACATCTATGACCACCAGGGATGTCGCTAAGGTCTTCTGATTGGGGGGTGTAGAGGTATCTATGCCAACCAGGGACGTCGCTAGGGTCTTCTGATTGGGGTGTAAGGCATCTATGATCACCAGGGACGTCGCTAGGGTCTTCTGATTGGGGGATGTAGAAGCATCTATGACTACCAAGGATGTCGCTAGGGTCTTCTGATTGGGGGATGCAGAGGCATTTAGACCGCTAGGACCACCAGGGACACCGCTAGGTCTTCTGATTGGGGGTGTAGAGGCATCTAGGGACGTTGCTAGGGCTTCTGATTGGGGGGTGTAGAGGCATCTATGCCCACCAGGCTGTCGCTAGGGTCTTCTGATTGGAGGGTCAGGGACGTCGCTAGGGTCTTCTGATTGGGGGATGTAGAGGCATCCAGCATGGTTTTTTGGGGAAGATACACCCACACATCCCCTGTAGTGACATCTCTGCTGACTACCCTACATTCAGTAGATTTCAGCAAAATTGTGCAATTTTCCTTGAATAGCATAAAAATTGGTTTACATGTAGTGCTGAAAATTTCTGGATATAGGGCAACTAGATTTTTTCCAAGATGGTCGCCAAATTAAAAATAGCCGCCATGTGAATTAATTTAATGGTATGATATGGGATTTATGATCCATGGCGAAACATTTCATATAATTCTAAACATAATCCACAATATGGTAGCAATATGGTAGCAGTATGGCTGCCATGTTACATATGTGTATAGTTCTTATCCAATATGGCTGATGGCTGCCAAACTCAAGATTGCTGCCATATAATACAAAAAGCCCTCAATTCTATTATTACTGGTTCTTGACACAGAAGACGTTGCACGACCTGAAATCTCTACAATCACAACAACAACATTTGCTATATAAGACATTCAAATAAATGAAACTTTAGCCCAACACAAAAAGCCCTTAATTCTATTATTACTGGTTCTTCACACAGAAGACGTTGCACGACCTAAAATAATCTCTACAATCACAACAATAAAGCAGGTTGGAAAAGAACATATTACTCTACTTTTGTAGTCAAAAGAACATTCTTTGTTCAGCCCATTAAAAAGGAATGCGCTTCTCTTGACTTGACCAGTCTACAGAAAAACAATTTATCATCCTTGAAGCAAGGTACGCTTTTTTCCCAGTTGTACAACACCGTTACATTGTTATGTCTTGAATAGGATTCTACTTCAAAACAATGTAATCATGAGGTTGATGTTATTATCCTTGATGGTGCTGCCATTGTGAAGATGTCTAGAGCCTTTTCCCAACTCATCTTCTTGCCATAGCTGCAAACCCAACTGAATACAGCACGTCTGGTATCAGATTAATCCGAGGACAGCAACAATTATCTTTTATGGAAAGCATGAAGGCCTGTAAAACCAAACACAAAACATCAAAGCAGCTAGGTAGCCTAAGGACAGGGATACCTTCTGAACAATCACAGTTGAGTCCAAAAAAATTAGGTCACTACTCACTCACTCACCCCGATAACATGACGTCTACGACATTAACTGTGCAAGCAGACACACGCCATTATTTTTGATCTGGTGAAATTGTAAAATGATGGATCTGTTGTCATGGTGATGATAAAAGATGATGATGCACCGTAGTCTTCAAGGACTGGTCTTAAATCTCTCCAAAAACTCGTCATTTCGGTGACTGTTCCAGATTTGGACTGCAGTGTGGATGAAACTCTTGCCATGCTTGATGAGGACAATTCAGTCTGCAATAAATAACCTGTTCCATGCAGCTGGGATTGAAAATAACAACTGCTGCTGGATAGTGTAGAAAGCAATGGACAGCAGGTTTACCAAAGGTTACCTTATGTCTCTTAAAGGTGACCACAATAACAGCAAGAGGACGTTGAGGCTCAAGCACAAAGATGTCCAGACTGTGATGGTATGAGAATAATTATATTAGAAATGCAAGGTCTGAATAATTATTCATATTTTTGAAGAAAATTGTTTCCTGTGTGTCAGACAAATATTCCCACTTTAATTTCTCCAAAAATTCAGTGTACGTCCACAAAAATAATTACTTAACTTGAATTTGGCAAGTAAAATTAGGCCGAAAAGCACCCAACTTTTTCATAAAGTGACAGTCATTTTGGATACTAAACTCAGCATCTGTCCACTAATAATCAGCTACATAGACCGAACTTAAATATAGTACAGAAATTCACTTGTAACACGACTACATTGCTTGATCAAATATAATTTGAAACCGTTTTTGCTTAAATGACAGCCATATTTGGTGAAATGGCAGCCATTTTGGTTTTGTGGTTCCTGTGCTTTTTCTCATATGCTGATTGATTTGCAAGTTTCATATAAACTGTCATGTCATTGCATATCATGAAATATTTGTGCATGTGCACAATAATTAACAATATTATCATAGCAAGTATAATGCAAAACAGACAGGGTTGCTCATGTATCATATTTGAAGAATTTTAGGTCAAGCCCCGCCTACTCATTAATATGCATGGTATCACCACCAAAACCGATAAGGCACATCCACAGACTATGGGCTATATGTGTATCACATATGACTTGAATCTAGTTAATCATTCTTTAGATACCATGATTGCAAGCTTTTTTCAGCAAAATCATATTAAGCCCCGCCCATTATTGCATACTAATGAAATTCATGTTTTATACTATGAACATGTACACATTAGCAAACATTATAACTGTACCAAATATGAAACAAAGCATATATATATATATGTGGTTGTTATAATATAAGCATTTCGAAATCTTTACATTAAGCCCCACATTAATATATATGACATCACCACCAAAAACAATAGGGCACATCTACGGACCATGGGCAATCTGTGTATGACATATGACTTGATTCCAGTTTATCTCATTGTCATCTTTTTAGCAAAATCATATTAATGAAATTTGCATACTATGAACACACTTGCAAACATAACTGTACCAATATGAAACAAAACATGTATGTGGTTGTTATAATTATAAGCATTTCAAAAATGTTACATTAAGCCCACGAATTAATATGCATGACATCGCCACCAAATTCCAAACAATAGGGCACATCTGTGTACCACATATGGACTTAAATCCAGTTTATCGTTCATTAGATATCATTTACAAGCTCTTTTCAGCAAAATCATATTAAGCCCCGCCCACTAATGAAATCAACATTTTCATACCATGAACATGTACACACAAGCTAACATAACTGTACCAAATATGAGATTCTTCAAATATGAGCATTTCAAGATTTGTACATTAAGCCCCGCCTACTAATCAATATACATGACATCGCCACCAAAAACAATAGGGCACATCTGTGTACCACATATGACATGCATCCAGTTTATCGTTCTTTAGATATCGTGTTTACAAGCTATTTTCAGCAAAATCATATTAAGCCACCCACTATGCATATTAACGAAATTCAACGTAACTTATTATTATCTCTTGTAATATGAATCCATTTTTTGCTAAATGACAGCCATTTTTGCTAAATGGTGGCCATTTTTAATTTGGCAACCATTTTGAAATGTTGCTTGACGAGTTGGTTTACTTGAGCTCACAATGTCAAAACATTTCACTTAGCCGACAGCCATTTTTAATTTGGTGGCCATTTTGGAAGAAATCGCATTGGCCCTATATCCAGAAATATTCAGCAGGTTTAACTCTTAATAAGTGTACCAATTTTCACACTTTTCATTCTATTGCAGGATTACATACAATACAAGTCAATATTTGTGATCATTGCAACCATTAGAAAATTACCCAAATCAATTTTGATTGTTCTCTGCAAGGTTGTGGCAATTAGTACTTGTAGCCAAGTGAGTTCGGGATCACGTTTTGGTGACGTACTGTTTGAATCAAAGGATTAGTTCAGGTGTCAAGCAAAATTTTCCAAATCAATTTAAGTTTTAAAGTTTGGTATCATTTGCTGAGAAATGAATAAAATCGACTAGTTGTGATGTCACAGCCTCAGATTCTTCAAAGTCTTTATGTATTCAATTCTATTTTGTTCTGCGATTTTGTGGCTTAAATACCATTGGATATATCAGGAAAGAAGCAAAACAGAATCTAGTAAGGGCAAAGTTTGAGGAAAAATAATTCAAATAGTAAAAATGTTGAATGAATTTTTTTTTAAATACATTAACAATGTGAGGATGAGGAGTAAGACTCGCTACACCAGTCATTTCTACATTGAGCTTTTCAACTTGAATATCCCCTTAGCTATTTGAATGCTTTCTTTACTGTTTTGTTTCTTATAAAGTCATCTTTCTTATAAAATCAACTTGCTTGACCCCTAAACTAACCCTTTAAAAATCAATTTGGAGCCCAGCAAAGTAAAATCTTTACCTCGAAAAAGTCCATAAAGTCAAGTTAAAAAAAAATCCATTCCTGGACATGGAAGTTTTCATGAAACTTTTTCGTCTTAACGAATTAACAATATGAATAATATCATGTAATAGTTCCATACTTATATGTATATACATTAAATATATAGACAATTGTTTGATCTAAATAGCTGTTATATATCTCAAATGCAATATATATCTAAATGCTGTATATCCCGCTGTACAAGGAATGACATAAGCTGTCAGTGACAAATAATTTTCCATATAAGCAGTTATGTAGTTGGCAGGGGTGGTTACATTTTGGATGTTGCAAGCAAGCAAAAGAAGTGCATCTACAACTATGGTTTTGCCACAATCTATAGTAGTCATAAAAGTGTTTATTAGTTCTGTTTTAGAATTCCCCTTCTACCCCATTTCATTGTTGGTTGAAACAAATTTCCCCAGAATGATCCTCAATATTGAGGCTGGGGGTACAAAAGTGCTTAAGATTGTAAGAACGCGACAACTAAATTTGTCCAAGATTGTAGGGTGGCAGTAGTATGTAAAACTGCTGAGTAGTAAGTAGAAGTAATCCTATAGATAATATGCAAAGTGTCTTTCATTTATGAATATTCATATATTTGTTTCTTTTTCAATTATTTCAATATGGTAATAGATATGGTCAAATAATTTCACCAACAAAGTTACCAGTAATCAATGCAAATTCTGTTGAATGGTAGCCATTACATTAGACCTGCACATTACAGATGCATGGTAGGCAAAGTTTGGGGCAACAGCTTTCAAACGAGGGAAACTTGACTTTTTCCAGTAGTGACATGCACTCAAAACTGAAACGGGGTTTTCAAAAATCATTTAATTTTCAAAAATCATTTAATTTTCTAATTTTTTGTAGAAATATTTGACCCGCCATTATTATTCATGCAGTAGCCATTCAGCGCATGTCAGCAGAAAAGGTTAATTATCTAAACTGATGGATCTTCCTACGGTTTGGCCTAAATAACATCTTAAAAAAAAAAAAAAATGCAGCAGGCTTATGTTTTAATTCCTAGTGATGAGCAGGGGGAATATAGAAATCCAGGTCAAACTGAAGGATGAATTCTGGTGAAAATGCAAGAATGAACATCAGCGTAATTGGCTGATAGCAGCGGCATGGCCACTGGGATATGAAAGGGTGGTTACCCCCTACCCCCACTTCTACATTTTTCTAAATATCCTTTAGATTGTTATTGTATGATTTCCCCTTCATTTTGTTAACCTCAATTGTTTACACCCCCGCTCATGTTACTACCCCCGCTCATGTTACTACCCCCGCTCATGTTACTACCCCCGCTCATGTTACTACCCCGCTCATGTTACTACCCCGCTCATGTTACTACCCCGCTCATGTTACTACCCCGCTCATGTTACTACCCCGCTCATGTTACTACCCCGCTCATGTTACTACCCCGCTCATGTTACTACCCCGCTCATGTTACTACCCCGCTCATGTTACTACCCCGCTCATGTTACTACCCCGCTCATGTTACTACCCCGCTCATGTTACTACCCCGCTCATGTTACTACCCCGGCTCATGTTACTTCCCCGCTCATGTTACTACCCCGCTCATGTTACTACCCCGCTCATGTTACTACCCCGCTCATGTTACTACCCCGCTCATGTTACTACCCCGCTCATGTTACTACCCCGCTCATGTTACTACCCCGCTCATGTTACTACCCCGCTCATGTTACTACCCCGCTCATGTTACTACCCCGCTCATGTTACTACCCCGCTCATGTTACTACCCCGCTCATGTTACTACCCCGCTCATGTTACTACCCCGCTCATGTTACTTCCCCGCTCATGTTACTACCCCGCTCATGTTACTACCCCGCTCATGTTACTACCCCGCTCATGTTACTACCCCGCTCATGTTACTACCCCGCTCATGTTACTACCCCGCTCATGTTACTACCCCGCTCATGCTACTACCCCGCTCATGTTACTACCCCGCTCATGTTACTACCCCGCTCATGTTACTACCCCGCTCATGCTACTACCCCGCTCATGCTACTACCCCGCTCATGCTACTACCCCGCTCATGCTACTACCCCGCTCATGCTACTACCCCGCTCATGCTACTACCCCGCTCATGTTACAACCCCCGCTCATGTTACTACCCCCGCTCATGCTACTACCCCCACTTATGTTACCCTGGCCACGCCCGGCTGATAATAAAAATCAGACAAAATGTTGTAAGAATAAGAGTCTTGTGTTTTCCCCCATCCCACCACACCCAGAAACGTGTTGTGTCAATAGGCCATCTATGTTGTTTTTTTTCTTAGAAGGATGGTGACACAGTGTCCACATATCTTCTGCTGACATGCGCTGAATGGCTACTGCAGGAATAATAATCGTGGGTCACAATATGTACTCATGATACACCATTATTTCTACAAATATTCACATTCGAAAGATTCCACCGCAAAAAAAGCTCCCTGGGCCTAATACCAGAGCTCCTGGGGTTTTCCCCTGTAAGCCCACTTTATGGATGATATAAAAATGAAACTATTTCTTTAGTTGCCAATGAATACCAAGAAAAGTTACTATGTGAGGAGAATAAACCCTCTTTATCATTTATCCTATCAGGGAAATCTCAGCTTCAAGTTTATAATCTTAGACAAAATTCCCCTTCTATCCCATTTCAGTGTTGGTTGAGACATTAGTTCCCCGGGATGATCCTCAACATTGAGGGCTGGTTAAAAAAGGGCGGCGTAAGAATGCGACAACTAAATTTTGTCCGTAGGGTGTCAGTGGTATGTATGATACATATATATATCCATTTTATCCATATATACATACATATTTATATTTATATATATATATATATATATATATATAAATACATATATATATATATACATTATTATACACATATATACTTATATACATATATATACTTATATATATATATACATATATATATATATATATATTGCAGTTATAAAATGTAAGGATCTTTACACAAGGTATCAAATAAAAAATAATTATTTATAATAGTCTATAGAATTTGCATGTAAATATTCTAATATCGATTTGTGTCACAAAGTGTCTTGTTATCTATTACCACTGGGCAGTATTTCTTTGGGAAATCTTGGCTGCTCGGTCATTGTTCTTGATTGCAAATGATCATGGATTGCAAATGATCATGGATTGCAAATGATCATGGATTGTAAATGATCGTGGACTGCAAATGATCGTGGATTGCAAATGATCTAATTGCAAATGATCGTGGATTGCAAATGATCGTGGATTGCAAATGATTCATGGACTGCAAATGATCATGGACTGCAGATGATCATGGATTGCAAATGATCGTGGATTGCAAATGATCATGGACTGCAGATGATCATGGATTGCAGATGTGGATTGCAAATGATCATGGATTGCAAATGTTCATGGATTGCAAATGATCATGGATTCCAAATGATCATGGATTCCAAGTGATCATGGATTCCAAGTGATGTATATTGCAAAATAATGATCATGGTGCAAATGAGGATTGCAATGATGATGGAGATTGCAAATCATCATGGAGATTGCAAATCATCATAGAGTGCAATGATCATAAATCATTATGGATGATTGCAAATTATCATTGCAATAAATACAAATCATGGATAATCGATTGCAATTCAGCAATTAATTATTACAGAGATCTAACCTCATTAAAAACCTATGGCTAGAAATGCTACAATGCATACAGATAAGATTATATTAAGCAAAACTCAAAGGAAATTAAAGATCCATTCATAATGATAAAGGTTTTGTATTATTTATTTATTTATTTTTAGATAAAGGTTTTATGACCCCAAGATCAAATTCGAGTTCATCATTACATTTATGTACCCACTACCTAGGTCATTACCATATAGACAGGGCACACAAGTGGTTATGGCCCTTGTAATATATTATAATTTTGTAATCAATTTCTATCAATCATTATGTAATTAAATAATCTTGATATGTTTGTTTACTAGTATCAAATATATTCCAGTGGATAAGATGTGCATGTTAATGAGAGTCATTTATGTATATAAAGAAGTCCGATTTCTGCACATGGCATATGAACAATTATTTTATAAGCAAATAAAATATTTATGCAAGAAATGTTTTAGTGTCGTTTTCCTTATTCAAATCTTCATAACTATTTGTTGTGGTAATTCTGAACCACCTACCCCTTTGAAATGTGACACTTGGTAGCTAAATGACCCCTACCCCTAGGACACCTGCAAGTATGACCTATAAGCTATGACACCTACAAAGCATGACAACTGCAAGTACGACACCTGCAGGGGTATAACCCCTGTAAACTATAACACCTGCAAGGCATGCCCCCTGCAAGTGTGACACCACTTTAAGTAAGCTATGCCCTCTGCAAGCTATGATCCCTGCAAGTGTGACACCTGTAAGCTATGATCCCTGCAAGTGTGACACCTGTAAGCTATGACACCTGCAAGTATGAAACCTTTTGACACCTGTAAGCTATGACACCTGCAGGGGTATATGTGAACTATTACACCTGCAGGTATGTGACCCCTGTATGCTATGACCCCTGCAAGCTATGACACTTGCAAGACATGCCCCCTGCAAGTAAGACACCTGTAGGCTATGACACCTGCAAGGTATGACTTTTGTCAAGTATGGCATCTGCAAATATGACCCCTGCAAGGTATGACACCTGCAAAGTATGACCTCTGCAAGTATGACACTTGCAAGGTATGACCTCTACAAGTGTGACACCTGGAAGATATGACCCATGTTCCCTACCATAGCTATTTCAAAGGCCATCTTGGCAACCGCCGAGGTCCATAAAAAGGGCCTCCACATCAAAGAAGATGATCAGAAAAGGGACCAATCTTAGCAACAACCGAGGTCCATGAAAGGGGCCCCCACATCAGAAAAGGGGCCCTGTCTAAGCAACCGACAAAGTCTGTGAGAGGGGCACACATCGGGGAAGTCTATCAGAAAAGGGGCCCTATCTAAGCAACCGATCATAGGTGAATAAGAAAAAGATTAAAAAACTGCTCGCCTATTTACTTTTGGTAAAACACAACTGCTCAAAATTGAAATAACTATTCATGAAAAAACCATCACAAATACAATGGCTGCTTATGCATACTTTTACTTTAAAATTTATGGCTTCCTGGAAAGCAATCGGACATAAGTGTCTTAAACGAGATGAGTAAAACCTGTAATTTAACTGGAACTCGATACCTACATGCTGATTAAACCCTTACATGTTTTCCCACCTAAGTAATACTTGGGCCAATTAAGAGGTTAAACTTCTGTTTACAGGGGAACCATTCCAGGAAAGATCAATTTAGCCTTTTCGAACACCCTATGTTCTTTACCTTAGCTTGAAATTATTTTATTGAACCACAAGATGGACTTGACATGCTGACATGTCTCACCTATCAAGTTTGATCCTTTAAGGTGAATTTGATTGCCATTTGGACAATTTGAGCTCATTCCCATGTTTCAGAAACAAAATTAGAACACTCAGGGTTGGAAAATTTACTTGCCTACTCGCCATAGGCAAGCAAAAAGAGATTATGGTGAGTATGGAATATACTGTGGTACTCGCCACACTTAATTAAGCGTCGCCAAGTTGTATAAGGATTGGCGAGTGACTTTTTGAAGTGGAGCAGGTCAAAATCTTGGATTCACCACTGGCACATATCCTGTTCTTGTTCTAGCAAACTTAAAACAAACTCTACCGTCCTGTAATATGCAACACATACATCTACCTCCAAACAAACTCTACCGTCCTGTAATATGCAACACATGCATCTACCTCCAAACAAAAACTACCGTCCTGCAATATGCAACATATACATCTACCTCCAAACAAACTACCATCCTGTAATATGCAACATAGACATCTACCTCCTAACAAACTCTACCGTCCTGTAATATGCAACATATACATCTACCTCCAAACAAACACTACCGTCCTGTAATATGCAACATATACATCTACCTCCAAACAAACTCTACCGTCCTGTAATATGCAACACATGCATCTACCTCCAAACAAAAACTACCGTCCTACCGTCCTGCAATATGCAACATATACATCTACCTCCAAACAAACTCTACCGTCCTGCAATATGCAACATATATATATCTACCTCCAAACAAACTCTACCGTCCTGTAATATGCAACATATGCATCTACCTCCAAACAAACTCGACTGTCCTGTGATATGCAACATATACATCTACCTCCAAACAAACTCTACCGTCCTGTAATATGCAACATATGCATCTACCTCCAAACAAACTCTACTGTCCTGTAATATGCAACATATACATCTACCTCCAAACAAACTCTACTGTCCTGTAATATGCAACATAGACATCTACCTCCAAACAAACTCTACCGTCCTGTAATATGCAACATAAACATCTACCTCCAAACAAACTCTACCTCCAAACAAACTCTACTCCTGTAATATGCAACATATACATCTACCTCCAAACAAACTCTACTGTCCTGTAATATGCAACATATACATCTACCTCCAAACAAACTCTACTGTCCTGTAATATGCAACATATACATCTACCTCCAAACAAACTCTACTGTCCTGTAATATGCAACATATACATCTACCTCCAAACAAACTCTACTGTCCTGTAATATGCAACATATACATCTACCTCCAAACAAACTCTACTGTCCTGTAATATGCAACATATACATCTACCTCCAAACAAACTCTACTGTCCTGTAATATGAAACATATACATCTACCTCCAAACAAACTCTACTGTCCTGTAATATGCAACATATACATCTACCTCCAAACAAACTCTACTGTCCTGTAATATGCAAACAAACTCTACTGTCCTGTATATACATCTACCTCCAAACAAACTCTACTGTCCTGTAATATGCAACATAGACATCTACCTCCAAACAAACTCTACTGTCCTGTCCTGTAATATGCAACATATACATCTACCTCCAAACAAACTCTACTGTCCTGTAATATGCAACATAGACATCTACCTCCAAACAAACTCTACTGTCCTGTAATATGCAACATATACATCTACCTCCAAACAAACTCTACTGTCCTGTAATATGCAACATAGACATCTACCTCCAAACAAACTCTACTGTCCTGTAATATGCAACATAGACATCTACCTCCAAACAAACTCTACTGTCCTGTAATATGCAACATATGCATCTACCTCCAAACAAACTCTACTGTCCTGTAATATGCAACATAGACATCTACCTCCAAACAAACTCTACTGTCCTGTAATATGCAACATAGACATCTACCTCCAAACAAACTCTACTGTCCTGTAATATGCAACATAAACATCTACCTCCAAACAAACTCTACCATCCTGTAATATGCAACATATACATCTACCTCTAAACAAACTCTACCATCCTGTAATATGCAACATAGACATCTACCTCCAAACAAACTCTACTGTCCTGTAATATGCAACATATACATCTACCTCTAAACAAACTCTACCATCCTGTAATATGCAACATATACATCTACCTCCAAACAAACTCTACTGTCCTGTAATATGCAACATATACATCTACCTCCAAACAAACTCTACTGTCCTGTAATATGCAACATATACATCTACCTCCAAACAAACTCTACCATCCTGTAATATGCAACATATACATCTACCTCTAAACAAACTCTACCATCCTGTAATATGCAACATATACATCTACCTCCAAACAAACTCTACCATCCTGTAATATGCAACATATACATCTACCTCTAAACAAACTCTACCATCCTGTAATATGCAACATAGACATCTACCTCCAAACAAACTCTACTGTCCTGTAATATGCAACATATACATCTACCTCCAAACAAACTCTAAACAAACATCTACCTCCAAACAAACTCTACTGTCCTGTAATATGCAACATAGACATCTACCTCCAAACAAACTCTACTGTCCTGTAATCAACATATACATCTACCTAAACAAACTCTACCATCCTGTAATATGCAACATATACATCTACCTCCAAACAAACTCTACTGTCCTGTAATATGCAACATATACATCTACCTCCAAACAAACTCTACTGTCCTGTAATATGCAACATATACATCTACCTCCAAACAAACTCTACCATCCTGTAATATGCAACATATACATCTACCTCCAAACAAACTCTACTGTCCTGTAATATGCAACATATACATCTACCTCAAAACAAACTCTACTGTCCTGTAATATGCAACATATACATCTACCTCCAAATAAACTCTACTGTTCTGTTATATGCAACATAGACATCTACCTCCAAATAAACTTTGGGTGAATACGATTCATTTTCCTGTTAAGGAGTGGCATCTCATCTTCTTCTCACGGAGCACAAGGGAGCACCTGTTCATTTACCTCTTCAGCTGATGAGCTCTCCACCCGTATGGCATCTTTCCTCTTCTTCATCAACTCTTCTGAGTGTTATTCCGACAATTTTCTCCAGACAGGATAGAAACAAGTTTTCATTCTGTTGGATTAAAAACAAAGTACAGAGAATATTATTCTATGTACTATTCTATATATTCCAGAGAATATATATTCTAATCATCCATTTGTTCTTATTGATTTCAAACTGATTGCAAATGGGGAAAGATATTAGAGGTATTGAGCAAAAACCCTAAAGGCTTTGAGCTCTTTCCTATGACTTTTGTGTTCAATCTATTTTGAATTAAGACTTTTGTATTTACAGAGGCTATTCTTTCACCATCCTTCATTTGGTCTTTGTTGATGACCCTTTTGTATTTACAGAGGCTGTTCTTTCACCATTCTTCATTTTGTGTTTGTTGATGACCCTTTAGTATTTACAGAGGCTGTTCTTTCACCATCCTTCATTTTGTCTTTGTTAAAGACCCTTTTATATTTACAGAGGCTGTTCTTTTACCATCCTTTATTTTGTCTTTGTTGATGACCCTTTTGTATTTACAGAGGCTTTTCTTTCACTATCCTTCATTTTGTCTTTGTTGATGACCCTTTTGTATTTACAGAGGCTATTCTTTCACCATCCTTCATTTGGTCTTTGTTGATGACCCTTTTGTATTTACAGAGGCTATTCTTTCACCATCCTTCATTTTGTGTTTGTTGATGACCCTTTAGTATTTACAGAGGCTGTTCTTTCACCATCCTTCATTTTGTCTTTGTTGATGACCTTTTTGTATTTACAGAGGCTGTTCTTTCACCATCCTTCATTTTGTCTTTGTTGATGACCCTTTTGTATTTACAGAGGCTGTTCTTTCACCATCCTTCATTTTGTCTTTGTTGATGACCCTTTTGTATTTACAGAGGCTGTTCTTTCACCATCCTTCATTTTGTCTTTGTTGATGACCCTTTTGTATTTACAGAGGCTGTTCTTTCACCATCCTTCATTTTGTCTTTGTTGATGACCCTTTTGTATTTACAGAGGCTGTTCTTTCACCATCCTTCATTTTGTGTTTGTTGATGACCTTTTTGTATTTACGGAGGCTGTTCTTTCACTATCCTTCATTTTGTCTTTGTTGATGACCCTTTTATATTTAGAGGCTGTTCTTTCACCATCCTTCATTTCGTCTTTGTTGATGACCTTTTTGTATTTACAGAGGCTGTTCTTTCACTATCCTTCATTTTGTCTTTGTTGATGACCCTTTTGTATTTACAGAGGCTGTTCTTTCACCATCCTTCATTTTGTCTTTGTTGATGACCTTTTTGTATTTACGGAGGCTGTTCTTTCACCATCCTTCATTTTGTGTTTGTTGATGACCCTTCTCTTCTGAAATTCTACGTTATGACAATAAATTTATTCAAATTCAGTTTCTTATTGTAAATTTCATGTGTTGTGTGTTGTATGCTGTATACTGTATTCAATGTATCAAACACCCCTGCTCTAATAAGCGCCCACCCAACATTTTGTGACTGATAACATAATTTGTTTGAATTATTTGAAGACTTAAAATAAGTATTAGTTTACATTATTTTCTTATTTTGCATCTGACGCTCGCGATGTTTTTGGGCAGTGGTTATTTCATACAATCAGTTCACACAAAGCAGTTAGAATAGCACACTGTACACAGCCCCAGAGCAAGGACGCTTATTAGAAAGGAACTGCGGGCCTAAAATGTGATGCATTTCTATTTTCGTGAGCGCCCCGGGCGCAATATTATATTGTTAGAATGTGTCTTGTCTGTTATATTGCTATCAAAAAGGCTTGTCGCCTAACTTTCCAGTTGGACATCCCAATTTTGAAAAATCTGAAAGGTGACAAAATATGATGAATCATACAAAATTAATTTGAAACACAATATGAAATACTGCCATCTTCTGTACACAACTGATGACAGCACATTACATATATGAACAAATTGAGCAGTTGCTTTTTTAAATGTTGATTCTTTTTCCTGTAAAGGATTAGTTTAGTGGTCAACCATGTCCATCTTATTATACGAAAGAGGACTTCAAAAGAAACAAAATGGTGAAGAAAGCATTCAATCTTGTTCCGTTAAGGAGATATTCAAGTTTAAAGTTCCGTCTTATCTGTGTAGAAATGACTGGTGTCATAAGTTTTAAATAGTAAGTGGAGGACCAATGCTAATGTTCCATGACCAAATCATGGGGACAAAGGTTTAAAAGTGTTTTTGACAATATTGAGGGATACTGATAAGGCAAAATTTGGATCCAGCTGGAACTGGATTTGGCCGGATCATAAATGAAATCTGACCAGATCGGATTCTTCCATTTATACAAAAAAGAAATCATTAACAAAATTATGAAAAGAGAGAATAGGTGAACCTTGATTTATTTGAATGTGTAAAGGAGATTAAATAGGACTTGGAGTGGTGTATAACTATGATTTTTATTTAAAATAAGTAACAACTGAAACTTGTAAATGTGTTTGTTGGAAAAATGGTGAACACTTCCTTTGAAGTTTGGGCTAAAACTAAAAGCCACATTTAAAAAGGCTTAAATATTGAGAAAAAAGCAAATTAATGGGTAGTTATTAAACTATTTCTTTCTTCCTATAGCTTTCTTTCAATTTAATACATTAACAAGGTACTCAACTTTGCTTATTTTACGTGTGACGATCACAATAATTTTTGTTGGTTAATCTATTATGTAACATTTCACATAATGTGTAGTGTGGTTTGAATAATGGCCGCGGAACTCTGTAGCTACTGGGTACTTTACCATGCAGCTGTGCTGCTGGTGTGTACCGTTAATTCTGTTTGTATCTATTCACCACAGAGCTGCGTAGCCGGTAGCTATGTGTGGGAGACTACCGCCGTACTCAGTATGCGTCCCGATAAGAAAAACGGCCGCAGAACTCTGTAACACATGGCTACTGGCCGCTTTACCACGCAGCTGTGCTGCTGCGGGTACACTTCTGGGTTTACCGTACATTGTGCGTTAACCCGTATAGGTCCTGTGGGGCCATAACAGCTTATTCATCGGAGCCGTATAAAGTTTAGCTACGATACCATATGGACCCGCACGGGACCAAAGAACGGAGCTGTATGAGCTGGTAGAGTTTTAGCTACAGTGGTACTCCCGGGTTTACCATACGCTGTACGTTAACCCGTACATATTTCTTTATAGTTTAGCGGAACGTCACATTCAACACGTAAAAAATATATCCAGGGTAGTTCGGACGGTCGTGGAACTACGTAACATGAAGAAAATAGCTCTTGTGGTGCTATGCTTTCTGTGAGATTGTTTTCTTATCACTTGACCCCGTAGCTTCGCAACTTCCAGGTTTATTGTACATTGTACATTATCCCATTCAAAAACTATGGAGCCATACGGACCTGTTCACTGGAGCCGTATGGACCCATAAAGCTTGCATACGGAGCCGTATGGATCCGCACGGAGCCAACCAATGGACCCATTATGGAGCAGAAGGGCCCTATCACGTACCTGTGCGAAGCCGTCCAATGGACCCATGGGGCCGTATCACGGACCTGTACGGAGTCGTATCACGGACCCGTACGGAGTCGTGGAGCCGTAAGGACCCGTACGGAGCCAATCACCGGAGCCTTATGGAGCCGTAGGGCCATACCTCAGACCCATACGGAACCATCCAATGGACCCGTGGGGCCATATCTCGGACCCATACGGAGCCATGAAATCAAGCCGTAGAGCCGTAAGGACCCGTACGGAACCATATCCTAGACCCATACAGAGCCGTCCAATAGACCGGTGGGGCCGTCCAATAGACCGGTGGGGCCATATCACAGACCAGTACGGAGCAGTAAAACCAAGGTGTGGAGCCGTAAGGACCCATACGGAGCCGATTACCGGAGCCGTGTCCCGGACCCATACGGAGCCATCCAATAGACCCGTACGGAGCAGTCCAATGGACCTGTACAGAGCCGTCCAATGGACTCGTAGGGCCGTAAAAAGTTGAAATAAAGGTTTTTAAAGGTTTTGGATTTAAATAAAAAGGTTTATAAAGGTTAACGCATGGAATAAATTTTCATACAATGAGCATATTCTGGGGCAAAAGGCAGTTGGTGGCGCCAAAAGTCCATTACTTACGTGAAGTTGGAAATTTTATTTTGGTCCTGCTACTTTTTAAATATGTGTTGAGAACAGATATGCTTTTAAATGGATGTGTATATTTACCAATGAAGCTAAAACCTTGGCACTCGAATTATTTACCTTACTTAACTTTGAAAATAAAGGTTTTTAAAGGTTGTAAAAGTTATTTTGAAAGGAATAAAGCTTCAATTTGTCAATAAAGGTTTTTAAAGGTTTTAAAGGTTTTTAAAGGTTTTAAAGGTTTTTAAAGGTTTACCGGGAGGCCTGAAAGGGGTCAAGTAAAGAGGCAATGAACAGTGATAAATTTAGGGAATGTCTATGGTTAAATTTAAGTACACACATTTGATTAAACTGATAAAGGCAGCCACAGATGTTGTCACTCTATACTAACCGTTTGTACTATGAAAAACTTTATAAGCCTTCTCATTTCATTGCAATATAGCTCTATCATTTGGGTTGATTGACTCTAACTATAGCTCAAATCTTTCAGAACATTAAATAAAACTATCATATTAACATCTTTTTTCACTTTGACAGCTTTCATTAATTTTGAGAAAGATGTTATTTTAATTTAAGCTATTACCAACATCTCCTTATCCCAGATTTGTGTAATAATCCGGCCGGATTGCAAAGAACCGGATTTTTGTTGTCTATTCAGCTGGAAAGTCCGGCCAGACTGGATATCCGGTGCATCCCTAATACTGAACTAAATTGGCTAGGGCTACCTAAAACTTCAAAGTTTTGGGCATTTTCGTAGGGGTCAATTTAGGTCACGTCAAACAGGTGTTCAAAATTGAAAAATAGCCCAATCCTTTTCAAAATTTATACCAAATTAGTTGCCTGGTCATAAGGAATCCAAAAATGTATAGCTTGTTCAATCTCAGAATTTTACCTATGGCGCTATGGACAGAAACATGAAAAGGTCCACAAAATTTGGGCTGGGAGTTACCAATATGGTCAAGATTGTCCAATTTGAGTGAATCGTGTCTCAACTGACCAACTTGAAGCAATCAAAATGCTTCACCTTGAAATTTTAAAATGATCGCCAAAAATAAATTTTTGGCATAGTGGTGAACTTTATAAGTATGGTCAATATTGTCAAATTTGAATGATTTTGGAGTTTAGTTTTGTGTTTTCTGATGCAAAAAATTTAACCAACCAACTTCAAACAATTAAAATGGCCACCTTCACCTTAAAATTACAAAATTCAAATTCGGTGGCCATTTTGAAGTTTCAAGATGAAGATGATCCTTTTGATGATTTTAAGTTTGTCAGTTGAACTTTGGAAAACATAAATACATATAAATTGTATAACATATAAATTTGGAATACATAAATAGACACCAAGATCATTCACATTGAACAATCTTGACCATACTGGTAAATTTAACCCATATCCCAAAATTCGTTGACCTTTCCATGTTTCTGTCCCTAGTGCTGTCGGTGAAATTCGGAGATAAGACAAGCTATACATTAGTGGATTTCTTATAACCAGACGAGTAAATTGGTGTGCATCTAAAAAGAATTGGGATATTTTTCAATGTTGACCAGTGTTTGACCTTAACTGACACCTACCAAAAATGCCGGGAACTTTGAAGAGGGTAGCCCAAGCCAAATTTGTAGCCCAAGCCAAATCAGTATCCTTCACTTACGTCAAAAACACTTTCAAACCTTTGTCCCCATATTTGGTCATGGAACAATAGTAATGGTCCTCTACTAAATGGAAAGTTGCTGTCTCCATCCTCACATTCTTAACAATTGTTGATGTATTTTAAAAAAAAGTTACGTATTTTAAAGAAAGTTTATTCAATTTGTTCACTATTTAAAGTATTTTTCCCTTTAACTTACTTCAGGTGGTATATCATAAATACCCTTCCTAGTTCAATTTTATTACTTTTTTGACATATCCCATGGTTTTTTAAGCCACAAAATCACAGGACAAAATATGCTATAATACATGAAGACTGAGGAATCTGAGGCTGTGACATCACAACTAGTCTGATTTCAGTCGTTTTTACACAAATTATACCAAACTTTAAACTTAAATATCTCCTTAACGGAATAAGATTTTGGAAAGCTTTCCTCACCATTTTGTTTCTTTTGAAGTCCTCTTTCATATAAGATAGACTTGCTTGACCCCTGAAGTAGTTCTTTATTAGTCATACATGCCTATCTAGTATGGACAAAATGGCATACAGAATTGTCTGAAAGTAAATTGTGTAGAGATAAGAGTGATGTCACATCCTCACTTTCTTAACACTGCATGTTAATATATTTTCTCCCCTTGCCGATGGAGTTGATAAATGGGGATAAAGTAAAAGAGCGGTATCTCACGTTGTAACAATTTTTTTGGGGTATTTTGAGGTAGATCACAGGTAAAGTACTCACAAGACTGGTTGGTTTGGTTTGGTTTATTGATGATTAACGGCACCGCAGATTTAAATGTGCCCAGAGGGTGTTAATAAATTATGGTGTAAGAGTTAGGATAGTGAGGAAAGGAAGGTTTGTAACGGAGAAAAGGGGGGAAAACTGAAAGAGAGAAGAAAGAAAAAAAAGCAGTAAGTAAAGTTAGGTGGGGGAAGGGGGAAATTAAATGTGGTGGACTGAAGTTAAATGTGGTGGACAAGACTGTTTTGATTTTCTCCTGACATACCTGCAGTGGTTTAAAGCCACAAAGTCATAAGAAAATATTTTGGTAAAATACAAAAAGCCTTGTGAGGTTGTAATGTCACCGCTAGTCTGGTTTCAGTTTAATTCTACCAAATTCTGATGGAACTCTCAACTTGATTATCTCTTTAATGGAATAAGATTTTTTTCACCACTTTATTCTTTGTCATACTTTAACTTCTAAAGTTTTCCTAAGAGATGAATGCACTAAAGTTTCTTATATGAACAAATTCTGAATAGAGGAATTTCATCACATGACTCAAACTCATCTGGAAGCCATTTTGCTGGGCACGCGTCGTTGCATTTCACGCGTCTTCACACAGCTCAGTCACATCACACCTACAACAAACATACTGTCTGCTAACCTACCTACCAGTTCAGCGAATTTTATTGTTTTTGTTCGCGGCAGCAATTTTACTTCATATTTTCCTATATATTCACCAGGTATACGAAGAGTAACTTTTACGTGAACCCCATCTGATTGTTTGTTATACGCAGACAAAGCCTAGATACAGTACCTGGCATAAAGTGCTCACTGCAAATCCTATACGAAGGTTGAAAGACGTTGCATCATACAGCGGAAACCCACTTCGAACGTATATCAGGATCAGATGGAAATCGAGAAAACGTTTTTTCATTCCCCGGCACAAGTCTAGTAGTGCAACCAATGGGCACAACACGATTCTGGCATAATTATCTTACAAAAATTATCTTATAAAACAATATGCAAGCGTTTGTAAGTCTAGTTAAATGTACAGCAAACGATCATTCTCACACAGCAAAATGGCGATGTAAACAAAGTCACGTGACCTCATGATGTCAGCTTTAAGACCCTAATGAAAATGGGTAAAAAGGGATATTTAAAAGTTAAATCTAGAGGCATATGTCCCAGATCTATGTGGAATTCTAAAACTTTTAACTTAAAATATATCCTAAATCTTTCCCATCAAAATATTGATTGCAGGGATTAAAGGGGCGCTCTCTAAGCTCTAAACCTTTTCAAAGCGAGTTTAGCTGGCGGACATGAATACGTCAGGTTACTCACTCAATCAACTGCTAGAAAAAAAATTCTTTTTACTAACCAACCAAGCAGCTGCAGGAAACATTTTAAACAATAACAATATGAGCACATTACATTCATCTGTTTATGCGCATGTACATACAGTATGTACACTAAGTCAGTGCATACGTATGTACAGCCCAATGTGTCAAATGAAGAAAAGTACTGGTTGAAAACGTAAATTTGCGTCAATGTTTAATCTGCTTTGCTTGTAGTCCTATTACTGCTATAGGAATTTTTTTAGTTTTCAAAAATGATTCCGAACGATCTTCCCGTCAGCTTGTCGCAAGAAGACAAATAACCAGGTAAGATGCAAGTTCAAATTGGGCCTCACTAATGATTATGACAACATATGTTCAATGCCAGCCTAGAATGTGTACGCAAATACGCTGATTTTGTGAATGTAACACCGTGTGTTCTTTGGGATCCACATTCCCTCAGCATTCCTAAACACTAAAATCATTTGTGCACATCATGAGGACATAAATTGGCAATAATGATTCAAATTTTATTTACACCGGTGGTGTTCAGCAACGAGGGCCTAATGGTATGAAACTGTGCCATTGACCTTACAGCACAAAATAAGAAGGCAGTATCAACTGCTATCCGCAGCTATCTCTTGTAATGAGACAATTGATTTTCTATATCAGGAAAACTGTTGTAAATTTAGAGAATACAGTTTTTACAGGAAGTTTTCTGTCTGCATGGAATTTAGAATATGCTGTGCTCAAACTGACCTTTGCTCTCCCATAACGTCGGTAATCGACCGTCACATGGTGGAAACCTCCATTAACTCCTACATTAAAATAAATACAAAACGGCTAACAACTTTTGTTAGAAGCCTATTTTTTCAAATGTCACTACTCTTAAATTAAAGAGGTAGTATGCTGTATATACCCGGCCCCTAAGTTAGTGAATACCGAGGGCCATTAAATCAGGCCCATTCCCCCCACCCCCGTTCTTTTTTTATTTATTTTTATTTTTAAGAAGTATTTAAACAGCAAAATTAGGCTCATCTACGTAAAAAAGTTTGGATGTCATTCTTTTATTCCATGGACATGTAATGTATTATCTCTCTCGTTTCTTTCTTTTTAGTGATATAAGTATACTTTATCCTTGTATTATCTATTTGATTTCTTTACTGTTAAGCATGCAACAGCAGTTTCTTTATTTTCATTTGCTTTATATTTACTGTAATCAGCTTCTTTAATTTTAAATTCTTGTTCCTCGCATTTCATATACTGTCATGTCTGGCATAGGAATTATCAAACACTCAGTGCCGTATTGGGAAGTCTCCCCCTCCCCCAGGCCACGCACACTGTATACCATATTTTGAAATAAAAAATGTGTTTTAAGGTGGGGTGCGTTAAACCTGTCCCCACTTTGTAAGAACTCCAACCTAGCATGATAATTTACATTAATAACCATCATCATTATCCAGCATGAATTTTATTTCCTTCTAACATTTTACATTTTTAATTTTATGTTGAACGTCCCAGGAAGAAGTTGCACAATATCATACAGCAGCAACTACTACCAAACGATCATGTCCCCCCCCCCCTTATCATTATGGTGTGCTATGAGGGAATATTCCAATATTAGAGGAATAATGGAGGTATCCCCCCTCTGCACCCTGATTAACTTTTTCTCTGTCTCATCCTGTTGTATAAATAAAATTCGTTCCCCACACGACCATGACATTTACACTTGTATTTAGCTATTGATCCCATCCAATATTTTAGTCTATTTGCCTACTGGGGACAAGAAATACCAATAAAAAAAGATAAGTTGGCATTTTTACCATCCCTCTCCCTGTAGCCACAACCGCCTCTGCCAATGCCCCTCCCTTCCCCTCCAACCAGGTACCTCACATCCCCCGCTCTACTGCTCCCTTACACTTTTTCTATGTCAATCCTAGCCCAGCAAAATATGTACAGCTTTACTGCATTTGAATGGTCACAAAATGTGCAAATATAAATGTATATGAAACAGCAACGTGTTTGAAAAATCCCATCAGACCTTACTAACTCTTGAGAACTTCTGAAAACTCACATTTGAGCTATCAATTATGCATAGTCCCGCTTGTGTACATACTAACATAATATGATTGGTAAATACCATCATACCTCAAACTCTCCACATTGTTTCACATGAAACTAGATCCGGCATGGACCCTGGGAACTCAGTTTATTGCACAATACATGCTTTGTTAAAACTTATATGAAAGGTACTACTGAATATATTAGGGACGTGATATTTAAACTTAATAAAGTACACAATTAACCGAGTTTTTATCTCTTAATAATCTACGAACAAGTGTAAAGAACTATTTTGAAGAAAAAATAAACAAAATTTTGTACTTCTAAGAAAAGAATTTGAGATATACTTTGTTTTTCACTTTCAATTTCCATGCTACAATGGAACTTTCATTGTGGCTAGAAGTATGTGTGACGTAAAATCCGTCACCCCAAATTCTTTACTTCTATGATGCCAACACAAGAACTGATAACTGAGGAATCAGTACAACAATAAAAATATTCAATCTCATTATATTAACAAAGGAATATCAATACACATATATGCATATAAATGATCACATAGATCGACAGAGGTCATTTATTCGCCATATCATGCTTAAAATATGTTTTCATGTGAAGTACTTTACCACGTGACCTTTAATAAGCTCACATACATTCTTTTCAAACCAGAATGTCTAATTATAAATTTCAAACAAAATATGATTTCATTAATTATAAAATCTCAACTTTCACTCATTCCAGTGAAGTCCATATACATTGAAATAAAAGAAAAATGTCTTTTCAGTTCACTCATGGTTACAAAGTTCTTCAATTTGTATCCTTTAATATTTTCCCTACATAATCTTCATATGAAAAAACGATACTGCCCAACAAACTCCATGTGATCGCTCCTGTCATGCAGGCTTTGTTAAAATGATAATATCCCTTGTGAGGTCGTAGTAGTCCCTCGGGAGATAGTTGTAATATCCCTCAAAATTGTAATAACTCGCAAAATGGGGGTAGTACTCGCACAACTGGCTGCGTTCGCCAACCTCTAGTACAGAGGTGTACCCATGTCCGACATAAGGTGGACTGAAAATAAAACCATACGTTTTAAAAAATACAGGTTCTCAGAAATTGTGACATAAAAGAAAATTAACCTAATATATTAAAATAAAACACTACTTATTTAACACTAACCCACTCCCTTACATCTTCAAACTTTATCTTCATTTGAGAAAACCAAAAGTCTGATATTTCTTTTACGCAGAATTTGACATGCGAAATTGAGCTAGACAAATTTATTTTCCATCCAGTGTGGATTACCACATCCCAGCTACACATAAAGACTTCCATGTTTACTTCAGGCAATTTCTCCTAATCAATTGTCATATCAAATCAAGTCTTACTTAAAATATCAAATTGACCTGCCAAATAAATTCAAGCAAACAGACTTGCAAAATACAAACTTTTTAATTTAAATTCTTGTAAAACCCTTTTTAAACAAATTTGCACATAAAATGTATAGCTACTTTGCCTAATTAATCTACTTTCAATATACATCATAATTCTAGTCCATTTTTATGCTTATCCAAAAAGAAATCTTTCACTTATTTATAGTTTTGATAATCAGCAATTTTAGATCAGACATATAAAAAAATTTTGTCACCTATTTAATAACTAATAAAATTTCTCAAAACTCAACTTACATGATTGTTTCTTCCAAATAACACAAGGCTCTGGCTTCTCAGACCACCTGATTTGTTGGTTCACCGTTAGACTTTTCTGGTTAAATGAAATAATGCTCCTCGCCAACTAAAGTTGTCCAAGAAATATGCCTCAAATTTTGCAGCACCAAATAATGTATGCATCACCCAATGCAAAGAAACATTGTTTCTTAATAAAGCTTAGGAAAACTTATTCATAGCCTCCTAGCATCTCTATAGCACATAGTACAACATTTTTCTGGTATAGCTGCTGCCCAGGCAAGAGACTAAGTCTAAGGTGTGTCTTGTCTCACAAAATATTTTTTCCACCCTCATAATAGTCCACTCAATCCTTCATATATGACTACCTAGTGCCACCAGTTTATAAGTTCTGAAATTCCTTAAACCTACCTAAACAATAGGCCTAACTTGTTTACCATTACAACCCACAAAGTACAGAATCAGCACTGACATTCCAACTTCTGCACTCCTCAAACTACAGATACAGCATTATTTACATAATAAAGGGAAGATATGAAATTGGGTTAAAAAAGTAAGAATAGAGGTTTGGGGGGACGTGACAGTATGTGGGGGACGTGACAGTATGATAAAATGTGGGGAGAACGTGACAGTATGATAAAATGTGAGGGAACGTGACAGTATGATAAAATGTGGGGGGACGTGACAGTATGATAAAATGTGAGGGGACGTGACAGTATGATAAAATGTGGGGGGACGTGACAGTATGATAAAATGTGAGGGGACGTGACAGTATGATAAAATGTGGGTGGACGTGACAGTATGATAAAATGTGTGGCCTTGCACCTACCAGGGTAGTAGGTGGTTGTAAATAAATTATTTCCACATGAATGGCTTTAAATACAGAGATATTTTTGTTAAGTTTAAGGGGGAAAACAGTAGTAATTTCTTCATCAATTGCAGTTTCAAAAAGTCAAATGAAACACAATTAGGGGAATAACTTCAAAAAGAAAATCCTTAATATTTCATATGTTTATTTCTTTAAATGTCACAAACAAATTTGGCAGCATGATTTCTCTGTTTTCGTTCCTCATTAAACAAAACGTTTTTTAACAGTAATTGACAAAGAAAGTACATGAAATATATGATTTTCTGATCGGGATAATTATTCATTTATTTAAGAACTAATTATGTAAGAATAAAAACACCTGACAAATATCAATATCAAAGGTACAATCGTGACTGCTTTATTTCTTCATTTTAATAGTACATGTTATTAAACTTGACTTTCACATGCGCCGCACATACGAGAAGCAGGAAGTGAATGTTTGTACTTTACATAGTGAATATAACGATAGCGTCTTTCACACAGGGCATTAACGTGGGCTGCTATGGAAGGTCTATTGTTAAGAACCTTGCGGAGATCTCGTGGTTAGGACGCGGTATACTCCGTTAAAAGGGCGTCCACTTAAGACAACAGGCCTTTGATTAGCTTTTTCTTGCCCGTTCATAGTGTTAATATAACAATTTAATTTAGGGCAGCCAGTTGCAGCCCCTCACTATATAAGAACATTTAAGTTGATATACTTATTTAGTCTATGTAAGTTTTGAGCTCTTTCCTAAAAAGAGACTCCCATCGTCCTTGCATGGACAAGATGTTTTTGTGTTCTTTCTTAATTAAAACAAGCTCATTGACCAGAAACTTGAATCACTGGTCCAACATTCTTCACTTATGTGTTTGTTTTGTGCCATGCTAGCGAAGTTATTTTAGTCGGGTGAAATAGGTCCCATCCCTTATTGGTTTTTAGTAGTTACTTAGCTGGTACCCTGTAATTAGGAAACCCTTCTTGTCCAGTTCAGATTTAGCTTCAGCCCCTTGATGTATTCTCCTGCCCCTACTTAGTCCTTTGGTTATAGTTCGACTCATATCCTGATATGGGTTGGCCGCTAGCTATCTGATAACCAGTGCTGATGCTTGTTCAAGGTCTGGGGTTGGCCCACCCCAGGCTACAATATACTGTTGATTAGTGTGTAAAGTGAATTTCTAATGGGCTTGACCCCATACCCTAGTGAGTTGTGCAGACAATCAGTAATCCCCCAGCATTTTGATTGGTCCTTTAAAGTCACATGAATTTTGGCATGTGACATTATTTAAATAAGATTTCCAGAAATGACCAATTTTCATATGAAAAGATCTATTGTGGCAGTGAATTAATCAAAGAAATCATGAACAAAAAATGGAACTATTGTATAAATTTAGCAACCTTTAGTTTCTCAAGAAATAAAACTTTCAGTCAAGAAAAGCAGCTGACAAGTCTCTTCAATGCCAATATCAATAAGTACTCTCATATATCTTACCTCAAAATATATCATCCAGAAAAGATAAATCAGGTCCACGCCATTTCTCTGGCTGTGGTATCCTTGATTGGCTCATCCCTGACATCAAAGGAGAAACTGGGTCTTTCAGTAAATCTTCAGTTGATAAGCTTTCCCCCAACATGACAGGTTTTCTCTTCTTTTCCTGCCCTTCTCCCATGTCTCTGAACAGCGTGTAGGAGTCCAGCTCCAGTGAATCCAGCAGCATGTCATCGGAGAGCATGGAAACAAAGTCTCTCTTGGGTTGTCTGAGAAAACAGAAATAATCTTATTTTATGGTTCTAGAAGGTATATACAAAGAAGCATTTAATTTTCAGGATTGATCAGTGGCGCCGAAAGCCTTTTCAGGATGCCCAGTTTTGAACACAGTAAATTGACAACAAATATACAGGTATTCGAGGTTTCCCCCTCCCCCCCCTCCTTTTTTTTTTTAAAAATCTTTTCCGGTGCTCCTAGGTTTGATGCATGTCTTTGACAAGACTGCCAATTGTGCCGACCAATGTTGACCTAATTATGTCTGTATATGAGCAGGTTTGAGTCTTTCAAACCGGTCCATAAATAAATGACAAGGTTAGACTGTAGCAATCTTCTTCAATGCTGTAGATTGGAACTGCAGAAGGCCTTGTGGATGATAGTGCAATGTATTAGGCCTAAAAAAAAATTGTCCACCTCCGCTGCTCTAACTCGCAGAAAAATAGGGGCAGCGTTTTTAAAAGTTAAATTTGTTTTTTTTCTCCAAAAATCTCTACGCTTCGTAAAACTCCATACAAATTCCTACAAAATAGCGTGGCAACCACTTCTGCATTGCCATATTAAATATTAATACCCTACGTGTAGCAAACTGTTTTGGCAAATACAAGCCAAGTAGTACAATTCATTTGATCATGTGATCGCTCTGTCCTTCAGAACTGCTCCATGTGCTTCAAACTTTCAACGAGCGGCTGGCCTTTCATCAGATTTCAATTCAAGGGAAGAGCTGTCGGTCATCAGTGATAATGGTCTTTAAAAACAGAAAGAACGGCGTTCCTGTGTCGATAGATTGCTATTAACTTCTTCATTTGCTTGTTGATGAAGACGGTATCCTTACATAGGTCCAAATTGAAACAAAATTAAACATTCCGCCCACGCCTCCCTTACAATTTTCCACAAAAAAAAGGGTGAACACACATTTTTTTAGGCCTTATTATGAAGTCATAGAGCAGAAAGAATAGGATCTGATCTGGTATTAGGGCATTAATTCAGTGGTCCAACTCATCTTAAATGAAAGAGAACTTTCAAGAAAACATAATGGTGAAAAACTTCTTCAATATCTTATTCTGTTAAGGAGATATTTAGGTTTGTAGTTCTATTCCATTTATGTAGAAATGACTGGCATCGAGACAAGTTGTGATGTCAAATCTTCAAATTCACCAGTCTTTATGATTTAAATTCTATTTTCTTTAGATTGTGTGACTTACACATGTGTCAGGAAATGAAACAGAATATCGTTTCTATAGACCTTTTTAAATTTGAATCGGCAATTTCCAGATATCTAATTTAAATTATGTCACATGGCCGAGATTCATGTGTCCATAATGGACCAATCGTATACTCAAGGAATCTTATTGACCAATAAAATACTCGAGGAATCTTGGCCATCTGCACAATTCATGCATGGTATGGGACCATGCTAATGTATCATACGTGTGTTGTACATGAAGGAAATATGCCCGCATATTGCTGCTTACATTTTTTCCTCAAACCTGCACCTGATTGGTTGGGAAACAATGGAAAAGTTTCGCCAGCATTTGATTGGTTGAAGTACTGAAAAAATCACGTTCGGCTAATCGCGGTTTAAAAGGTCTATTAAAGTCCTCTTTAACATTAGGTGAAATTGCTTGACCTCTGAACTAATCCTTTAAGTATGACAAGGTTTACGATTGACATTCCACAAAAATCCAAGTACAGCTATAAATCTCTAAATAGCATTTAATAAAGTAAGTTTACTATGCGTTTCTTAGATTATTTTTCATTAATTTTCTTAATCTTCGACTAAAATTTCATTTGTAAACCAAATTAAAAAACCATCAAAACATCTTAAAATTTTCAGTTATTTTAATAACAGAATAAACTTGTATTACAAGAAACATTTTGCCAAAGTTGGAGGATTTTACCACTGACATTTCCTATCCCATTTATATGACAGGAATGGAGAAAGTCCTGAAAATGCTTTCATTGTTTACCACCCTGCTTAGGATTTTTAGGAAAATAATTAATCTTATACATGGGTCAAGCTTAGGTCAAAACACACATCCAGTGAAGTATCCCCAAATATGGCATGAAATCCTGTGACTATGATTCCACTCATTGGCCCCATGGTGCAAGAACTTTTTTTGCTTTAACCATTACACTCGCAGTTGTAGGGTATAATGATGTTTCAGCTGACATCATGAGGTCACATGACTTTGCTTACATCGCCATTTTGTAGGGCAGACTGCCATCTGCTGTACACTTACATATGTTTGCATGTTGTTATATGAGATTACTTTTATAAATAGTATGCTGGAATCTTGCTGTGCCCTTGGTTGCACTAACTAATAGACGTGTTTAGAATCCACTGACTAAAATTGTACTTGAAGTACAGTACTTGGAGGGTAATTTTTTTTATAAAATAACATTTTATATTAAAAAATTAATTCATCTAGCCAGTTCATTTTATCCAGCAAGTGTTTATATGCCCAGCATGTGTTTTACATGACCAGCGCATGTTTTCATGACCAGCGCACGCTAGCGCGTGTTTTAGATTGAGTCTGTCATATCTGTTTGTTTTACTTGTGATGTGACTGCGCTGTGTGAGATCAGACGGGTGAAATACTTAACGCGCAAAGCTCTGACCTGCAAAATGACTCCCAGTTGAGTTAAGAGTCAGTGATGAAATCCCTCTATAGGACGTTACCATCCAGGAAATGAATATTTCAAAGTTTTATCCAACTTTTGCGTTTTTAATTTAGACACAAAACATGAAAATTCAAACCTTGCCCTTGGAGGTGGCTTCCTTGCAGTTTCTGAAAAGAAAACTTCATCTAGAACTGCATTGTGGGATAGCAGCTCCTTGAGATTTAGCTTGTCACGACCTGTAAGTTTTCAGATGCAGGATCTAATTCTGCTCCTTTAGTCTTCCGATTTTGGAGGTCTGGAACTTTGACCAGTTCTGAGGTAGTCTGAACCACAGGTCTGGCTGGTGGTGATCGTTTGTTATTAGCCAATGAATTTTGGTCTGCGACAGGGGATGTCAAGTTCTCACTGCTAGCTGGAACCAATATGAACCTGCATTCTCTTCTGGAATACTAAATCCCTAAAGAGGGCAAAACACAAATATATAGCTCAAAATACTTTCAGAAATCTCAAAACTGTTATACATATCTATATATAGTCTTATAAATATAGTTCTTTCTTCTTGATACACTGTTAATATCATATCAAAACATGACATACATCAAACTCGATTCAAGAACACTTTCAAAATTACAAGAAAAAGACAAAGAAAAAGCTACATTTGAATGCAAAGGCAGACAGGTAAACATTTTTAATTCATTCTTTAAACTTCTTTTCTAAATTTCAGTTTCTGTAAATGTCTTTTGCAATTAGATGTTGATGGACAACTAGATGCCAGTCTATTGTCAGAATCAGCTCTCCTTCAAAGAATTAAACAATCAATCTCATATCAACAATGAGATCTTCCTGCCAAACAAAGGAGATCTTCCTGCCAAACAATGGATATCTTCCTCCAAACAATGGAGATCTTCCAACCAAACAAAGGAGATCTTCCTGCCAAACAAAGGAGATCTTCCTGCCAAACAATGGAGATCTTCCTGCCAAACAATGGAGATCTTCCTGCCAAACAATGGAGATCTTCCTGCCAAACAATGGAGATCTTCCTGCCAAACAACGGAGATCTTTCTGCCAAAGAACAGAGATCTTCCTGCCAAACAATGGAGATCTTCCTGCCAAACAACGGAGATCTTCCTATAAATATATCACACAATATTATAGACCTTTTCAAATCTGAATCAGCAATTTCCGAAAAAACTAATTCAAACAATGTCACATGGTTGAACTTCACGTGTTCATAATTGACCAATGGACTGTGGGGAAATCTTATCAACCAATGAAAAACTAGGGGTTCTTGCCCATTTGCACAATTAACCTTTCTGGGTTTAATGATTGATAGCTTGTTTTAACCAATAACCGCACAAATTTGCCTTGCAACAAAATCTGTGTAACTTAAGTGGGGCAGACATCCCACAGTGCTGGTACAGTACAGCTAGGTACTGGTGCGCGCTTATGTAGTCAATGCAATTTACTGTACAAAACAAATTTCTGCACACACAGACTGAGTGACGGCAAAATGCTTTAAAAAAATTGCACTTACGGGCCCACTGCGGGCTTTGTAAATTTGATTGCTGTTACCCAGAACAGTTAGCAAACACAATTTTGTTTATCCTATTTGCTAAAAACTCTAAAGATCCGGAGAACTACCATAAGTGGATAAAACTTGCAGCAGGCCTTGCGAACAACTAAATGTCAACACATTGGTAGTGCACGATTGTGGATTTGAGGTTTGTTTGCCCCACATAGTTACCGCATTGCTATGGTGGGCGTGGCCTATTGGTTTGTTGATGTTTAACGGCACCGCGACAGTCTATTTGGAAACCTGGAAAGGTTGATTCACGTATGGTATGAGACCAAGAATATGAACAAATGCTTACACAAGGTAATCTGGAGCACACTACAGTTAAATCATTTACCACCCAGAAACTGCAGCTGATTGGTTGTACAAAGGTAAAATTCAAAAGTGATTGAAGAAATCAAGGTCTATTGAAAAATAATTTGTATAGTAAGACCATAGTTAAACGGATAAGTTCAGTGGTCAAACAAGTTTATCTTATATGAAACAGGACTTTAAAAGAAAGAAAATGTTCAAAAAGCTTCTTCCATTAAAGAGATATTATTCAAGTTTAAAGCTCTGTCTGGTCTTTGTAGAATGACTGGTGTGGTAAGTCTACTGTGGAAGATCGGCACCCTCATCCTCACATTCTTAACATTTGTTAATGTATTTAAAAATTATATTTAACTTTTTTTCTACTTCAATTATTTTCCCTCCAACATTCTTTGGGTCGTAAATTATAATCATCCTTACAAGATTCTGTTTTATGACTTTCCTGACATTCAGTCCTCAATGGTTTTTAAGCCATAAAATTAAAGGACAAGGTATGATAGAATACTCAGACTTTGAGGAATCTGAGGCTATGACATCAGTTTTGCAATGTAATTAAAGGATTAGTTCAAGCAAGTCCATCTGGTATGAAAGAGGACTTCAAAAGAAACAAAATAGTGAAGAAAAGCATTCAAAATCTTATTCTGTTAAGGAGATATTAAAGTTTAAAGTTTGTTATCATTTGTGTAGAAACGACTGAAATCAGACTAAATGTGACATCACAGTCTCAGATCCTCAAAGTCTTTATGTATTCTATCACACTTCTTCCTGTGATTTGGTGACTTAAAAACCATTGAATATGTCCGGAAAGTAGAATCTTGTAAGGGTAATTATAATTTGCACCTGCAGAAAGTTTGAAGGAAAATAATAAAAATAGTAAAAAGTTAAATGAATTTTCTTTAAAATACAGTAACAATAGCTACGAATGTGAGGATGAAGATAGCACAACCTTCCATAGTAGACTAACTACACCAGCCATTTCTACACAGATAATCCAGAGCTATAAACATCTATGAAAATCTTCTTAATGGATTAAGAGTTTTGAATGCTTTCTGCACCATTTTGTTCCTTTTAGAGTCCTCTTCTTAAATACTAAGGATGGACTTGCTTAACCCTGAACTAATGCCTTCAAACAATTTAGCTAATGTTATTTCTACTCATCTAATGACACCTAAGACTTTTAAATGGTTACCTCTGGAATGAAGAGGTGTGCTGTATGCCTCAATTCACTCACATTCATGCAGTAAATGGTTGCCGGTAGTCTTTGGGCAGCTTCCCTGCAAGACAAAGTAAAAGTACCTGATCGGCGATGCTTAAATTCTTCTCAATCACCTACAAGGGTGTTACCAATATCACTATTTTGCATTGAAATTTGAATCATAAATAATCTACAAGGTGTTTAATTTGCTTGGTAACACTTTAATGCCTGCAAACATATTGTATTGTCATACTATAAACAGAACATTTTCCTTTCTGGCTTAAAAATATTTTCATTTTTATTTATAACATTCAAATCTCCATGACTTCAGGCTGAAAAAAAGATGCAAATCAGTGATGTCAAAAGTAGTAGCTCTGTCTGTTTTTGTCAATAAATCTTTTGTTTTATTTTCTTTGCCACAATTTCTTCTTGAAGTTTAACAGAATTGGTTTATTTTCTTTGCCACAACATCTTCATGAAGTTTGACTGAATTGCTTACATAACATATTCGATGTAATAAGCACCCGGAATGATAACGGAAAAAAAAATTCACCACTTTTTAGGCCCAAAGTTTCTTTATAATAAGCGCCCATGTCCCGGACTGCTATTTGAACTGCATTGCATAAACTGGTTCTATACTAGCCCCACAATAACCACCACAAAAACATCATCAGCGTCAGATGCAAAAATAAGCAAATAATGTAACAAAACTTATTTTACGTCTTCAAAATAATAAAATTCTGTTTTCTGTCAAAAAATGTTGGGAGAGCGCTTATTAGATAGAGCATGGGTGCTTTACGTCGAATACGGTATTTCTCTGAAGTGTTAAGAAAGAAATGGTATGATTCTTCATTGTCTTTCTTTTGCTGTCTCCCATTTAACATACAATAGAGCTGAACATTCAAACTTTTAACAGCAAAATCTTTGGTTTGGTTTGTTGATGTTTAACGGCACCGCGACAGTCAAGTCAAATGTGCCAAGGGGGTGTTAATAAATAATGGTGTAAGATTTAGGATAGTGAGGAAAGGAAGGTTTGTAAGGGAGTTAATGGGGAGAAGCTGAATGTGGGAGGGAAATGTAGGTGAAAAGAAAGGGGTGTGTAAGGCTAGGTGTAGAAGGGGAGGAGATTATATGTGGTGGAAGAGGTTGTTGTTGCGGAGGAAAATCTTTGGAACTAATCCAATTTTTTCAAAAAGTAACTGAGGTTATGAAAAGAAGAAATTTTACAACTTTTACAATATAACTTTCTCCTTAAACAGTGGGGTTACTGTTTAGTATCTTTTATGACAGAAGATAATAAGAGAAACTCAAATTTTGAGAGGGAGGTAGAAAATATTTTTGCAGAAATATTCCGGATAATTTTCATTTTCATATAAAAGAAATGAATTTTCACAGGATTATTCCTTTAACATCTAGTGATGTCTGCAGTTCTCTGAAAAGTATAAGAAAAGGATGGCATAATAAAATGTGCATATTTTTGATAATAATTACTTTCAAATTTTACATAAAACTAACATTCTTTACCTCATTTTGATAGAATGTTTCGCTATTTTCATGACATTTTGAAACAATCTAGGTAAGGCCTAAAAACAATTTGTTTGCCCTCCTCCACCACCACTAACTCGCCAAATAGAGCACCATTTTTGAAAAAAGTTTTTCTAACTTTCAAAAGCTTTGTAAAAACCCAAACAACTTTTGCCTGTTGAATGTTGCTATTACTGCGGAGAAAATGAAGCCCACTGTCCGCAAGAGCTTGAGAATACAAAGTTGTCCTGCCTGTTTGTAACAAGCGTGTCAGGCAAGGGAAAGAAAATCCCAAATCACACAAAAAGCATAAGTGAGATATAAAAACATCAAAATAAAAGGAACCAACAATATGAAAATGAATGAAGTGTTTTAATTCTGTTTTGTAAATGTTTTTGATACTTCCACTCTTTTCTCAACATATGGTATCATAACTCTTTTAAGTGCAAGGATACAATTTCCTAATTTGATTTTCTGTAGTTTGCTGACGTATCTTTCAAGTCAAGTGTCCAAATTATTCAGGAAAACTTGATAAGCGGACCTCGGTGCAAATACCTGATGCATCAAATTCACCGACAGAATCATTTTGAAAATGAATACCTACAAAGAAGAAAAAAGACATAATTTGCATTTTGTCAGTCTGATCTTTTGAGAACAAATTTCACCTTTTAGCTGCATCATCATCCCTCCTCTTTTTTGGACTTTTCCATGCTTTGCCAAACATCGTTCAAAGGAATTCCAATCTTTTCTTCTATTCTCTGTACAAAAATGAAAGAAATATACAAATAATACAAGTTAATATACATTTTTGAGATGGACATTCACCTCTTTCGAGAACAAATCTAAAATAAGCTACATGTGCTGTATGTCTACATAGAATGGTGCATTTTCCTTTCATTTGTTTCTTCACATGCACACATCATACAACGTGAATAAATTGGATGGAAATAAAAGTTTCTGATACAAAGATTAAAATATTGTAAAGTTTATATACAATGGATGTCATGAAAGGAGGTGCTTAAAAAGTCAAGCTTTAAGTGGTCATGACACAAGTATAAGTGCTTCAGCTAGTGAAAATATTTGGATGAATTGATAGACAAAAATATAGGTTTCCCATCATAATTCCACTCCAAAGGCCCCACAATAGTCAACTGATAAAAGCACCTAATACACTGTTACTCAAAATTCCTTGTTTTGGGCCTCTAGACATCATTGGGAAATATTCATTCCAATAGCGCTACAAAACAGTGTGTGTGTATCCCCCGTACAGAGAGCAAAAGTTTACTTCCGTAAAATTGTGACCAATTTTTATTAATTTTCGCTTAATTATTCCAATATACCGTGGAATGTTTTTAAGGTTACGGATTTACCATACACTGCATAAAATGAAAAAAACAGACATGGATTTTGTTGGAAACTGAAGGTCGATTTGGCGAGTACTGTTGAGTAAGTGGCTTTCGTATACAGAATACACTTGGTCGTGGTAAACTATTGCAGGCCTACGGTAATTTTGAAGCGACAGTTACAGAGCGACTGTGAAAAACTCCTGTGTACTGAAGATAGTCATCATACAATTGGGGAGGAAGGACACTGTATAGGAATAAGGAATATGAAGTATGAAGTTCTAACAAGTTTCCATAAAACTTCCAGACAAGTCCGCAAGGAGGCATAGTCTGGTAGTGTATAACGACCATGCATGTTTCATTTCAATTTGCTTGATTTGGCTTCCAAACGCTATTCACAATGAATGTTTACTTCACTGTGAATCGCACATGCATGTATTATGCAACTATATATTAATTTCTTTGTAAAATTAGAACTTCTAATCATACAAAAACTGAATTTTTAAACATGCTTTTTTGATTGCAGGTAGCGTGCACCAGGCTTACCTTCTTTATATTCATGATATGCGACGTCCGCATTCAACTTATTGTACACCAATGAGCACCCAGAGATCTGGACGACTGGCTTGCACTACCTTTGAGAAAATGGCTTACGAGATCTTCTGGAATTTTCAATTTTTCCATCTTACCAGACAAAAGGAGAAGTAAAAAGTATCTATTCGGGGCTGAAATTATATTTTTGAAGTCTTTCATTTGATCTTTAAGCTGTCACAAGCAAGTTTAGTCACATTTTTTAAATCAAAAATCGTACGCTATCTATATTTACATTTCAAAAGAATCATTGAGGGGTATGTGTATTACAACTCCTAGGAATGATTTTTCAACAAATTTCACGATTAATTTAAATATTTTTTAAATATTTTAAAATTTTGAACTAAATACATCTTTAAATTCATACTATTTACGATAACTCAGCTCTCTAGATGCAATGATTACCAGCAAATCACAATTTAAAAATTGTAAGTATAACCGAGCTCATAGTGTTTACACTGTGAAAAGTACATAGGAACAGGGAGCACTAACACATGCTGTGGACAACAACTTCTGCCAATGACGTCATAGGCACTTTAACTTCCAGATTTAACTTTTGCTGGAATTTTGAACTTGCGAATGGTTTTTGGATATATGTTTACACATTTTTTCAAGGGAAAGTTATATATTTGTCTAATAATGTATAACTACAGTAGAACGGCAAATACTATCAGTGTTCGCATGCCCATGCAAATTGACACCTATATCATATGATCCGGCCAGTTTTAAAAATGGCATCTCACACTAAATCCCACATGGCATCCCATGTCCCACATAGCATCCAACCCCATGTCCACATGACATCCCATCCCATGTCCCACATGGCTTTCCACCATATCTCCCACATGGCATCCCACCCCATGTCCCACATGACATCCCATCCCATGTCCCACATAGCATTCCACTGTATCTCCCACATGGTATGATCCCCATGGCATTCTACCCTATGTCCCACATGGATCACATCCCATGTCCCAAATGGCAACCCGCCTCATGTCCCACATGACATCCCATGCCTTGTATCTCAGTATCTCACAACATGACATTCCACCATATGTCCCACATGGCATCCCACGCTATGACCCACATGGATCCCATCCTACATGTATGTCCCACATTAATCCAACCATATGTACCACATGACATCCCTCCCAATGTCCCACATGGCATCTCTTCCTGTGTTCCGCATCAGTGGCTTCCCACCTGATGTCCCACATGGCATCCCACCTTATGTCCCACCATGTTCCACATGGTATCCCTCCAAATGTCCCAATGACATCCTACTTTAAGTCCCACATGGCATCACATCCCATGTCCCCATGCCCTCCTAACCTATGTCCCACATAACCTTCTACCCTATGTCACACATGGCATCCTACCTTAAGTCACACATGGCATCCCAACCTATGTTACATTCTGTGTTACTCGTGGCATCTCACGATGTCCCACATGGCATTCTACCCTGTTCCACATGGCATCCCACCCTATGTCACACATGGCATCCTACCTTATGTCACACATGGCATCCCAACCTGTCACATTCTGTATTATCATGGCATCTTCTTCTGAAGAAAAATATTTGAAGAAACTTTAACATTTTTGAGGAAATCTCAGGAATCAACTGTGGACGGCAGGCCGGACGGACGTAATCGCCATTACATAGGTTAGCATTATGTTTCCCATGCGAACCAAAAAATTATCATAACCAATTTTAACTAGTGAAGCACTAGTGAAGGTACATGTAAATGCAAAAAGCAAATACAAAACCTGACCCCTATTACACCCATCAATCTATTAGTAACTTATAGAACCTATTTTAAAAATGTCAAAGCTTATAACCCCCCCCCCCCCCTCCACAGCCAAAAAAATACATCCCTTTATAATATAACAATAGGTTTGAATAAAGTAGGTTCAGATTTTCCAGAATTGTAGAGCGGTTTTCAATTACCATATTCGATGTAATAAACTCCCGCAGCGCTTACAAACATAAAATTGCACCACTTTTTAGGACCAAGTTTTCTCCTTATAAGGGACTGCGTTCAGTGTTCTATTTAAACTGCATTGCATGAACTGGTTCTATGCTAGCCCCACAATTACCACCACAAAAACATCATCAACGTCAGATGCAAAACAAGCATATAATGTAACAAAACTTATCTTAAGTCTTCAAATTAATCAATGTTATAAGTCAAAAATGTTGGGTGGGCGCTTATTAGAGTAGGGGCGCTTATTAGAGTGGGGGCGCTTATTAGAGTAGGGGCGCTTATTAGAGTGGGGGCGCTTATTAGAGTAGGGGGCGCTTTATTAGAATGGGGCTTATTAGAGTTGGGGCACTTATTAGAGTAAAGGCGCTTTATTAGGTAGGGGCGCATTAGAGTAGAGGCGCTTATTAGAGTAGGGGCACTTATTAAGTAGGGGCGCTTATTAGAGTATGGGGCGCTTATTAGAGTAGGGGCACTTATTAGAGGGGGCGCTGGGGGGCGCTTATTAGAGTGGGGTGGGGCACTTAGAGTAGGGCACTTATTAGAGTATGGGCACTTATTAGAGTATGGGCGCTTATTAAAGTAGGGGCACTTGTTAGAGTAGGGCACTTATTAGAGTAAGGGCGTTTATTAGAGTATTAGGGGGCTTATTAGAATGGGGCGCATTAGAGTAGGGCGCTTATTAGAGTAGGGGCATTTATTAGAGTGGGGGCGTTTATTAGAGTGTGGGCGATTATTAGAGTAGGAGCGCTTATTAGAGTGGGGCGCTATTAGAGCGCTTATTAGAGTGGGGGGCTATTAGAGTAGGGGCGCTTATTAGAGTAGGGGCGCTTATTAGAGTTGGGGCGCTTATTAGAGTAGGGGCGCTTACTAGAGTAGGGGTGCTTATTAAAGTAGGGGCGCTTATTAGAGTAGGGGCGCTTATTAAAGTAGCGGCGCTTATTAAAGTAGCGGCGCTTATTACAGTAGGAGGCGCTTATTAGAGTAGAGGTGCTTATTAGAGTAGGGGTGCTTATTAGAGTGGGGGCGCTATTAGAGTAGGGCGCTATTAGGTAGGAGCGCTTTATTAGGTTAGGGGTGCTTATTACAGTAGGGGCGCTTATTAGAGTGGGGGTGCTTATTAGAGTAGGGGCACTTATTACAGTAGGGGGCGCTTATTACAGTAGGGGTGCTTATTAGAGTAGGGGCGCTTATTAGAGTAGGGGCGCTTATTAGAGTTGGGCGCTTATTAGAGTGGGGGCGCTTATTAGAGTAGGGGTGCTTATTAGAGTGGGGGCGCTTATTAGAGAGAGGGCGCTTAGAGAGAGGCGCTTATTAGAGTAGGGGCGCTTTTCACAGTAGGGGAGCTTATTAGGTAGGGGTGCTTATTAGAGTGGAGCGCTTATTAGAGTAGGGGCGCTTATTAGAGTGGGGGCGCTTATTAGGGTAAGAGCGCTTATTAGAGTAGAGGCGCTTATTAGAGTAGGGCATTTATTAGAGTAAGGGCGCTATTAGGTAGGGGTGCTTATTAGAGTGGGGGCGCTTATTAGAGAAGGGGCGCTTATTAGAGTAGAGGCGCTTATTAGAGTAGGCGCTTTTAGAGTGGGGGCTTATTAGGTAGGGGTGCTTATTAGAGGGGGCGCTTATTAGAGTGGGGGCGCTATTAGAGTGGGGGCGCTATTAGGGTAAGAGCGCTTATTAGAGTAGAGGCGCTTATTAGAGTTATTAGAGTAAGGGGCGTTTATTAGAGTAGGGGGCACTTATAAGAGTAGGGGCGCTTATGAGAGTAGGGGGCACTTATTAAAGTTGGGGTGCTTATTAGAGTAGGGGCGCTTATTAGAGAAGGGCGCTTATTAGAGTTGGAGCGCTTATTAGAGTGGGGGCGCTTATTAGAGTATGGGAGCTTATTAGAGTAGGAGCACTTAATACAGTGTACGTCAATTAAGGTATTTCATTTTAAGAGCAAAGAACTCAAAAGTTAACTGAATGTGTTTGCCTACTAAATGTGGTATCGATAAGGCATGGAAAAGAATGAATGTACCTTGCATTGTATGAGGAGAACTAATAGGTTTTAATTTAAAGTAGTAAATAGAAGAATAATTTTTGTAGAAATTGCTTTCTTTTTAACAAATCACGAGAAACAACCCTGACACTGTAATTGTAAAGTTTGTGAAGAAAGACAACATTGAACACATGTGATTAAGCATATACAAAGCTATTAAACTTACGTTATATTTTACTAGCACAACTGCCGAGTATTTTTATCACATGGTAGATGAAATTAGGGTCAGTTGTAGAGTTCCCAAATCCAATGGAACTCATGGCTCTCTTTAACAATGGTTTTAAAAGAAAAATCAAATTCAAAAATCCTATAGAATCTTTGGAAACAATTATATCTCAATAATTCAAAATTATTGAAATTAATTTTGTAAGTGGATGAGATTTGTGACCTCAATTCTACAAGAAGCATGGTTGGTGCAAATTTCATTCATATAACAACTTATTTTCATTAACATTGAAAAATTATCATTTAAAAAATCCTGGAAGATTGATAAAATATTCCTCTTTTGCAATAACATAACATAACAAGATGACGAGCCAAGAAGGGGTGAGAAAAAGCCAAAACTAACACCACTACCACATAAAAAATCAAAGACGCCCAGAGTTAGTAAAGAACTTATCAATATTGACTTTGAATTGTGAACAGAATTGGAGCTAACTACCCACTCAGGCAAAGTATTCCACTCATTAACAACTCTTTGCGAAAAGCTAAAATGCTGAATATCTATCCGTGAGAACTCTTTGGTCAACTTCAAACTGTTACCACGTGTCACATGAGTATTAGCTGAAGCATGCAAGACAAATAACAGTGTCAAAAGAGGCACGCACCTCTTTAAAAATCCTGGATCTGCCACTTAAATATATCTTGGAATTGAGTCGAGGGTCAACTCCAAACAACCTCCCCCCACACCCAGCAAAGAATTTTGGCCTGTATATTCCTCTCTTTTAAACCATATTTCTACCTTTAGTGTGGAAGAACTGAAGAAGTTGCACTACACCCTATCTGTACTGAGGCCATAGGCGCGAGCGCAGGGGCATAGGAAGTGATGGCAGGGGGAAATTACCCCAGTCACAAAAGTGGGGCAGAGATACCCTTGCGCACCCACTTTTTCAACAAAAAAATCAGGACAAAAATATAGCCTATCACTTATATTACCAAAACTAATTAATAGTTGCACTTTAGCAATTTTTCAAATCCTATCACGTACCTTACAGACCGCAAAAATTTGATTCAGCCAACTCACTGTTTGCAAAGTGTTGTTTATGTCATAATTACAAAATTACAGGGGCCTTCCACAATTATCATTTTTGTTAAGTTTTTTATCCAAAGAACATTGCTATGATGCCAAATAGTGTTATTTTGTAGTCTGTAATGGGATGGCGAAGTTAGGGCAGATAACCTCAGATAACCTCCCACAAAGTGGTGACCTAAAGGCAGTATGGTGAAGTGCATTCTACATGTTAAGGGATAGGGGATATGAGTTCAAGCACCAGGAAAATGTTAAAGAGACAGGAGGTCATGAATCAAAGGAAAGAGATATCTTCATCATTTAAAAAGGTAAGAGAAATTGGTTAAATGGGTGCTATAGGTTAAAGGGGTAGGGTTTTATAGGTTAAAACAGTAGGGTTTCATAGCAGACCCCTGGCTTGATTTAAAAAGAGGCATTGTGCTAGACTTGTTGAGGGGCACATTAATTTGCGCGCGAAACGCAGAGTCTTTTCGGCGTGGAGTCCAGGGACACCCTTACATCTCAATCCCCTAGTGAAGAAGCTTTGGAATTTTAGCTATAATCATACATCTGAGAATGAAGCTATCATTCTGGGTTCTGTATCCATGTAAAGTATTTCATTTATGAGGCTAATTCAGATTATTAAGTTACAAACAAAAACAATCTAAAAAACATTTTTTTTTTTTTATTAAAACAAAAAAAACTGTTTTTTTTTCTCATGAGCAGATGATCCCAAATTCCATATGAATTCCATATATGGGCCATATATATGGTATTGATATGAATTCCAGATATATGCCATACAAAGAATTGGCCACATAGATAATAGTTTTATATGGCCAGATATAAATATAAAATTTTATATGGCCAGATATAGATATAAAACTGTATATGACACTTTATATATACAATTTTTAAAGCCAGATTATATAAAAATCGGGAACAATTTCCTCAGGGCAAATAGTCTCTGTTGTGGATGGCTTCTGTGCATTGTCATCTCTCTCTGACCAGCGTCTTTATCTGCACAACCCAGACAGAATCTTAAAATGGCATGTTTGACCACCCAGTTCTCTGGAAGGTCTCTGAATGCCTTCACTGCAATGCCTAGTATTCTGTGGGCCCAATCCTTCTGGAGTGATTTATCCTGCACCTAGACTTCCTCTGAAATTTGGCCTGCAGTGTCTCGGGAGCTCATCGCCACTGACGTGCATGTCCTCGTCCATATCTGGCATAAGGAGGCTAAAATAATCTCCCACCTTGCTCCAACATGACATGACTATGCTCCCTGACATTACCTGCTGACATGCTAGCTGACATTCTCCAACAAAGGCTGTCCTTCATTTCTTCCGATGACCAACCTACCACGACAGCATAGCGTGTCAACTTTTGCCTAAACAGTTTATTATATGTAGCCTAGGCCTAGGCCTACTCACCAACAGGTTATCAGCTAACTCCGTGTTGCTCGCACGCTGTCAGTGTCAGAGAAGAACGCCGTTCGAGTTGGGTCGTTATCCTCTTGCTGTTTTTAAGTTAGGGTTCCGCTTCCTGACTAGGCCCTGGACTGGCTGGCTCTGATGTGGATTCACAAACAGTGACAAAACCACTAATATCCAAGCACCACTAACATCCAAGCATAGTCCTTGAACTGTCTGACAGTCCGTAGGCAGGAATACTAGCTGACTTAGTACAGTAGCCTATGTGTCTACGTTACACTGGCAACTGACTTTGTTGAACAGGTAGCCTAGCCTAGGCCTAGTAATGTGTATCCGTGTTTCCTAATGAAGTCCTCTGGTTGTCTGCACTGAATTCAAATGCAAAATGACGTCACCCGACTGCAATTTTGTAAACAAACCAAATTTTAGTAGGCTAAGCGCTGCGCAAACTACCAGATCGTACATTGCAATGCATGCTGCGAGTCAACAGAAATAATATACCAGGCAACATTTAATAAGACCTCGCGACACCAGCAATGTTTTTGTGACATGTCAACTGTTTCAAAGCTAAACTTACTAACACTTGTATTGCTAACTAGTTTTCTGTTTTTTTTTTTTACTTTTTTTTCCTTGCTCATACTTTTTACGCTCGGTTGGCGTTCATGTCCTCTTGAAGGATTTTTGCCGACTCAACAGATTCAGATTCACAGTTAACGCATGTCACACAGTCCTAGGCGTTAGATTGGTACGGGAATGAACTGAAAATGGAAGTCATGAATTGAACATGGTAGTCATGAACGTCATTCCACAATAACAGCGCCATGTCATTAATTTATTGCTCATATAATTTTCTCACAGAGAAATCAAATTAACTGTGTTAGGCCTACCTGCTACACTTCAAATAGCAACCATGTTCAATCATTAGGGTAATGCGAAAATTGTTCTCTTTTTTTTTTCCTATGCCACAATGTCACACTTGTTCACAATGATATAAGTATAGGAAACTTCGAAAAATTAACCAAGTCTGAAACAACATTTTTTTTTTTTTTTTTTTCTCCTATGTCACAATGTCACACTTGTCCACAATGATGTAAGTATAGGAAACTTCAAAAAATTAAGTCCGAAACGATAATTATTCTGTTGTCACAATTTTGTAAGTATATAGGACAGCGGTGTCGGAAGATATTTGATATTGGGGCACAGATTTTATGTTTATACAAATTCAATGTAGATCGATTTAGTACACCCATAAATCCATCACCCTTAAATCAGTAGCATTGCCAGACATTTTCGCAGGGGGCACAGTACTCAAGTACCAAGCGCAGCACTGCAAAACAACATGTACCAGCTAAACATTGAAAAGAGTAGTATTTTATGTTGCTAATATGGCAAGATTTAAGAGCTAAGTGTAACTGTAATAGTCCTGTGATTTTCGCGCATAACCGTCAAATGACAATTCAAGATCTGCCATTTGCTTGCACTGTGGCGCAACAAAAGGGTGCATGTATACATAGACGTACGGGGCAATTTCATTTGGAGGGGGATGCAGAGCATATTTTTCCTGAATATTCAGGCAAGATTGATAATTTGCCAGAATGTTACCTGTCATGATTATCATATGACCCATTTAAACAAAATATATCAAATAGTACTTTCATTTCTATAAAGCAAAATATATAATGGCTTTAATTTTTATACTTTTGTGGGTATATACACTTAGCATACTTTCATTTGTTAGAAATTTAATATTGATTGGCTACGGGGTGATCCACACCCCCATCCCAACAATAAAACCTGGTTACACCTCCGGTCTTTTAAAACTTTCAAATGGATTATTTTGGTTAAAGAAGCACTAGACCGAAAAGTGAAGGCGTATTTTTGGGGTACCCAAAAATCAAATGCTTATCTAGCACGCAACGGTAAAACAATTTTCTGGTTAATAAGAATATTCTAACAAATTAGCTGTCTATTTGATTTTACCGTGACATCCGGGCTACATGCACCTGGCCGCTCCAAAAAACATTTGGGCAAATTTACTCTGTGCCCTAATTTTCGGCATAGCTGAAGTATATGAGCTAAAGGGCAGCCCTTAGCCCCCAGGGCCTAACTTTTGCAGGTCTTGTAAATACAATTATTCACTTATCTGCTTATTCACCCTTATTTCTTAGTTTTGGGGAAACAAGTGGTTGCAGAATTTAGTGTTGGTTGCATTACCTGATTATGCCAGGTTTTCTTCTGTCTGTTTGCTTGAAAAATCTGAATTTAATAGTTATACATAGTTTTTCAAGTTTGTAAAGCCCTTTAGTTTCAACCTTTGGCACTGCAAACAATATAGTGGGTTTCCGGATGATAGTTGTACGGGCCCCTATACAAATTCCCCTCTCGGGGCCCTGCCGGAAACTGCTACAACTAATAGTGGTAGGCCTAAATGTTGAAACTTGTAGGCAGTAGCGTCACCATGGGGGAGATGCAACACAGCGGCAGACTGGCCGCATGGTACCCCGGTCTGGACCACTGGGCCTGTGCACCGTTGGACCCAAGGCGCCGGTGTGATAGTAAATTCTCCCCCCCCCTGTAAAATTTCCCCCCTTACCCCGGTCCTTTTTCCTAAGGTATGTCCAGTGAATTTGGTTCCCCAGACTGATTTTACTAGGTGATTTACGAGTGTGTCTGTACGGTTCCTTCGATTAATTTTGTGTACTGAAGTGATAAGCTAAAGCCAAAATTTGTAATGTTTATGTACGGAATACAGCGCCGCTGTACTTGTAGAATTTGACCACAAACAATGTACTGTTGTTGTTGGGGGTTTTTTTTCACATAAATTAATCCATAGATACAATTCGGCAACACCCTTACGCAAAGAAGTCAGCAGCAAAGACTAGATACTAATCACAATACAAACCTGATAACCCATGCTGCGTAATTAAGCAAACTCTCATTAGATCAAATCTGGATTTTTAAGGTATGATAATACCAGGGATTCCAACTCCCTGATAATACTGACACAACTCTCATAAAACTTTCTTTGTTTTTCTCCCCTCGAGCAAATGTAGACAATTCAAACTGAAGATTTAAAAATCTTAGTGTTTTTTTGTTTGTTTACAAAACACCTCGCATCATCGTCGGTCATCAAAGTTGTAGTCTATGAAATTACATCCTGTATTGATGAGCGCGGACTGTTTTTTCTATGATGGAGGACCAAACTTACTGAATGGCTACGGCTTAATGTACTGGGTGACCAAATTTCCTAGGAGAGAAGGACCGGGCCCAAATTTCCTAGCAGACCTTTTTTACTATGAAGGGGGACCAAATTTACTGGAGGGCTACGGCTTAATTTTCTGGGGGGCCCAAATTTCCTAGGAATTTTGGGCCAAAAAAATTTACTGGGGGGGGGAGGGGGAAAAATTTACATTTACACCAGTCCTAACTTCGATTTCCCCAAAGCTGCATAGCTAACACTGTAAAATTGTTCATTCTACTAGCTGACTATATAGTAGTCTAAGGCGTCAGTAACTCCACTTGGACCGGTTGATTTCTATGTGCCAGTCCGCCCTTGGTGCACCACCCCCAGAAATGATCAAGCTCTGACAAACTTATCGGGGAAATGTTGAAGTGTGTCGCAGATTGTGGGAAGTTCAACATATAAAGTCTCGCCCGACCTGTCGGGGAGATGATCCATCCCAGCTCTCTCCTGTTAGTCTTTGTTCGCCCGGTTTGTCGGGAAGCTGAAGAATTAGCAGTAAACTGCGTTTAATCAGAACTGATTAGGACCGACAGAGGCGTAGGGGAACTAGCGGGAGGGGGGACCCCCTGAGAGAAATTAACCTTTCTGGTTACATGCTTTCTACCTGGTTGGGAAGCAAAATTTGGAAATTATTAAAAGAAAATTGAAAAATATTGTAAAATCTAACAGGAGGAATAAAGAGAGGTATGGTCAAATTTGAATAAACCTCCTGAAAATTAGCCAATTTTCCTGACAAGAATTTTTCCACAAATCCAAAAAAAACTGCACCGAAATCTATGGATATTTTTCAAATGGAGATTTCGTAACAACTTGAACGTTGATAAAAAAACTATAAAAAAAACTTGCTAAGTAATCGAGCAGTGCAATTTTCCTCTCAGGCTTGTTATAGGCAGATAGGGATATTTTTCAAGTCTTCCCCTGGCCCTCTCCTCTCTTGAATATTTTAAATTATGATACGAAAAAACCCTTGATTTGGGCAAAAAATTAAAACGCACAAACTTTGAACATATTGCCATGGTGTTGTAGAGCAAAACTTATTATATACCACCCCAAAAGTGATGATTTACCACGGTGCGTATCTTTACTTCAAGCCTATAGGCAGCCATGGGGTGTAAGACAAGTTTGTCCGACGAAAATGTGCATTTTTTAAACGTTATTGCATGCATGTGTCTGCAATCACACAATGTAAAACGATTGGGAACAGATCAACCCCTTCCTCCCCAATCACCACCAGTGTCGTCGCCAAACATTTTGGCTTGGGGAACTGTACTCAAGAGGCAAAGGCGGCACTATACGTAACACCATGTACCAGCTTAAAGGACCCTGGCGAAGTCTAGAAGCTCTGAAAATTAAGGCTTTGTTTTGGATGCTCCAAAATTGCTGAAAACCAACACAAACTTCGAAAATCTGATTGATGAAAAGAAGACATTCTTAAATTCGAATCTTAAATTTTACTCAGATACACATTTGGTATACCATTCCTAAACAGCTAAACAGCCACTTGAGAAATGTTCCCTGAAGATTAAGCCAATTCGGACAAAATTGTTGGGTGCATGGGCGAAGCCTTGGTAGGGGTCCAGGGGCGAAACTCCGGACGCTCGGAAGATTTTTTGATGTCCCAAAATCGTTTAAAAATACAAAGTGCCAAAATTTAAGTAATAAAAAGAGGACAAATTCAAATTCAAATGTTAAAAACTACTCAGATAATCACGTGGGTCATCATTTAGCTGTGTAGAGAAAAAATTTCCACTGGAAATTGAGAAAATCAGAAAACAATGTGGGTCTCATTGGTAAAGCCTTGGAAGGGATCCAGGGGGCGAAGCCCTGGAAACTCTAAACTGCTGAAGATTTCTTGTATTCGATGCTCCAATCCGACTTTGATGTCCCAAACTGCTAAAGTGGTTTAAAATCAGGTTCCAAAATTTAAGTGATGAAAAAAAGACAATTTCAAATTCAAATTCAAATGTTAAAAACTACTCAGATAATCACGTGGGTCATCATTTAGCTGTGTAGAGAAAATATTTCCACTGGAAATTGAGAAAATCAGAAAACAATGTGGGTCTCATTGGTAAAGCCTTGGAAGGGATCCAGGGGGCGAAGCCCTGGAAACTCTAAACTGCTGAAGATTTCTTGTATTCGATGCTCCAATCCGACTTTGATGTCCCAAACTGCTAAAGTGGTTTAAAATCAGGTTCCAAAATTTAAGTGATGAAAAAAAGACAATTTCAAATTCAAAAGTGAAAAACTACTCAGATAAGCACTTGGGTTACCATTTCTAAACAAGCAGACAGGGCCTCTTTTAACGCATTAATTGGTACCAACATTGGAGACCACTCGGCGAAATTTGGAGACCAGTGATGGTAGAATATGATGATTGCATGGTCTCCAAAAAATTTGATGCTGAACTTGACACTTGAGTTTCATAAGGTTATGAGATAAAGATTTCATACTTGTCTACCAACTGTGGTGTAGCGGTTATCATACGTGTCTACAGACCACGAGGCCCTGGGTTCAAGCCTGGGTTGGGTAGACACGCCAATGCACCACAACTGGGTTATCAAAGGTCGTGGACATTGACTTGGTTGTCGATGTTATGTCTGTCCGTACGTCGTACCTGTGTTCCCGTCCGGTCGTATTAAGCGTTTCGTGATAGCATTGTTACTATCATAACCGAATACGCAGGCGACGACCCCGTCGTTGTAATTGTGTGTTCACTCATCGTCGTCGTCGTCGATTTCTTATGTTGGCTTTGGGCGGGGGCGGGGCCGTGCCTCTTCCTTCCCTCATATTATACATTATTAAGTTCGTGATAACGTTGTTTTCTCCAATTTCCCTGTTATTGGAGTATAGTCTCCCACCCAATTACATACTTGCCACCAACGCTATACACTGTCGTTACCTCCGCCAACGTAGTTCGACGGAGGTTATGTTTTCACCTCTGTTTTTTTTGTTTGTCAACAAGATACAGTGGTGCCGCCATGCAGAACAAATTTAATGGGAGGGGGGGAATAAATAGAATTGTATGTATAAGTGTGTACCGCTTATGGTGGTACTGCGCACGAAAACGGCGTTTTGTTCAACCAGAACCAAAAGGTTGTGGTTCCGATGCTTTCATCGTATGCTGATTGATTTGTAAGTTTTGTATTAACTGTCATGTCATTGCATATCATGAAATATTTGTTCCATAATATTTATGCATAAGCCACACCTACCATGCAGATCAATAAAATAGAACCTGTTGACAACATTAGCATGTGCACAATGATTAACAACATTATCACAGCAATTTATGATGCACAAGTGGTTGCTCATTTATCCTATTTCAAGAGTTTGTCAATAAGCCCCGCCCACTCATTAATATCCATGACAACATTAGAACATATGTATAGACCATGACCCACCAGTGTACAACATGATATAAATCTGATATACCATTCATGAGATACAGTACAGTATGGTGTTTATATCCGTTAGCACTTCACATCAAGCCACGCATGTATCATGCATATTAACAAAATTTCTTGATAACACATGTATATAATAACCAACAATATTATCTTGCCCAATATGACGCAAAACGGACATACATTTGCTCATTTATCACTTTTTTAAAATTTTCACTTAAACCCCGCCCACTTATCAATATGCATGAAATCACCACCAAAAAAACAGTAGGGCACATCTACAGACAATGAGCTATATCTGTGTACCTCACATGATGTGAATTCAGTTCATAGCTTTTGAGATATTGTGTTTAACAAGCTTTTTGTTTACAAACTCATATTAAGCCCCGCCCACTAAGCAGATTAATGAAAGTCAACGTTTTTATACAATGAAC
>JAIGNY010000323.1:0-82811 GCA_020152595.1 Chiridota heheva | reverse complement strand
AAACGAAGCTGCTTTGTTTTTGTGTAGATGTGAAAATGTTTTTCTGCCCGCTTGTAAAATTCAACCAGTAACAATATAGTCTGTCCTTCCCCATATGTCCAGAGTATAACTATACAATGAAATTTGCATAAAGATTACGAGAGCATTTAAACTTCATAAAATAGAATAATTTCAATAGATACCAATTTGAAACTAAAGGTTAGTTAAGACTAGTAGTATTTATCAATTCTGAATACGTTTGTATTTTAGAAAAGGGGAAAGGAAATTGAACTCACCAAGTAGTATAATTTGTGTTTCATTTGTTCCTTTTTGTTGATCTGAATTAAAAACTTCACAAATGTATTGTCCCTCTACTTCTGAAGACATTTGTTTAATTATCAGTGTTCCATCTTCCGATATACTATAGCCATGGCTGTCCTGTATAAGTCCGTTAGCAGAATGATATGATGCAACAGGTACTGAAACTGTTGATGAAATTCTCCTTTTCCAAGCTATAAAGAGAATGTCACCTTTGAATACACACGGGATACTTGCTGTTTCGCCAGTACTAAGGTATGCATGAGGTATCACATCAACTCTGAGAGACGAAAGCATACCACCTGTATGAATGAACAGTGTAATTTTGAAATTTCCCATAGTTGCATCGTTAAAAGAAAACAAAATAAAAGAAAATTGTTTTGAAATTATGCATGAGTATAAGACAATCACTGTAAAAGAACTGATACATTACAGCTATAGAAAGAAAGTTTTTCACACCTGGACAAAACGTGTCAATTTCATGGATGTATAACTTCAAGATTTCATGAGCTATTGCGCTGAACTATATTGTACATAGACGGACAGACAGACATGGTGATAACAATACCCATCGGCCTGATCGGGCAAGGATAAAATCTATATCAGACAAATTATTTTTTTTATAAAAATGTAGAAATGTATCAGAATAACGAAGAAAGAAAATTTGAACAGTGTTAAGAAGTGATTGCAGATCCTTGGTTGAAGTAATCACACAGAGGTGGTTATTGTATACGCTTATCGTGGGTTTACCTATCATCGCTATAGGCTTCTCAATACGGCTAACTGGAAAAAACTATTGCGAAATTGAATCACCTGGGGCACGGTGATTCACGAAACATACCAAAGGAAAACAAAACAAACTACCTACCTATATCATGGAGTTAAAAAATCCATGCCTATTTTCATCTCATTTCCAACTATTCAACAAGATTTAACTTAACCAGGACAAGGCAATGATTAACATTTATATGTACCAGAAAACATTAATTTATATGTGTTCTGGTGGTGAAGTGCTGGAGAGATGGCCGGAGATGTAAAGTGTAGCGTGACAAGATAACGGTGTGCTGGATATGAAATATATAGATTTATGTATTATGATCAAAACAAATTTTGTATCTGTACCTGTGAGCAGTGTCAATGTCAGCAAACAACGGAAATAATACCAATCCATTTTACGAGACCATTCCTACAAACACAATGAAATTAAACATATAGTTAACAAATCAGTCATACATCTGAATGATGCAAGTGAGTAAAGGAAATATGATATGAACATAAGTACTTCAATAAATAAAGGCTATTATTATTAATAAATAAATTATTAAAGAAAATATATTGATTTCTGGTCTGCATGACTTGTCATGATAATTTCGTATCTCTAATGCCAAATGGGTGAGTTTGGTAAGTCGACTATTGTAATCAAAGGTTATTGGCAAACAGCAAATATGAGATTTTATCCATCGCACGACAATGTTTATCAGCAGCGTCAGCTAAATTGAACTCCGTGGAAATATTCGGTCCAAAACTTTTTGACCGTCAACCCCGTATTACTTTAAAAGCGTGAAACCATTTAAACTTGTACACGCCATTGTCTTATCAATCTTGCAATGAAGATTTACTGTCTCTCCTTCTTTTGTCATTGAACCTTGACTTAATAATAAATCAAAAAGACTCTGAATGCATATGTAAGACTATCCGTAGCAGGATTATGGTGTGTTATAAGTGCAACGTCAAATGGGTTAGTAAATATAAAGAACTGGGAAAATATATGAGGGAAATGTCAACAACCTACTTTCAACCTTTGAAATGATTATGATTTTCAATGATTAGTGCTGTTGTATCAAAAGTCAAAGGAATTGTATCCACTGCACGTACGGACGTACATGTGAAAGGACAATTCTTTATGCATAAGTGTCAATTTGTAACCACATGAGTAGCTGAACGTTAAATATTCTCCATCCTCGCCATATTCGTCTTAGCATACAGCTACGTAAGGAATCAAGCAATGAAAATATAGTCTAATTTGATTGATTTTGAATTATATCCTGAATTACAAATTAATTATTTGTAAATACAAATTAATCATTTGTAATTACAAATTAATAATTTTCATTTTCAAATTAAATAATTTGCAAGCACAAATTGATTGAATATGATGCTCATTCCAAGCACTAACCAGTCGTACTCCAGTCGTAACCGGTTCGCACTCCAGATTGAGAGAACAGTTTTGGTCTCCCAATAGGGAGATCCTTTACAGAAGTATTCCACAATGCATCTATCCAAATAAATAAAAAAACATTAACAAAAATCATAAAACAATCTGAATCCAAGCTACCCCTACTCCCCTCTCCCTCTCCCCCTGTTACTGGAAATTTTAAAGAAAAAGTCGGTAATTTTGAAGAAAAACCTTGAAAATTTTGAAGAAAGACTAGATATTTTGAGCAAAACCTTCAAAACTATTAAGAAAGTAAGACAATTTGAGGAAAAACTTTGAAATTTGTTTGGAAATTGTTGGATATTTTGAAGAAAAACTTCGTGAATATTCAGAAATTAAGGCATCGGAAATTTTGAGGAAAAACATGTCGGATATTTGGAGGAAAAACTGGATATTTTGAGCAAAACCGTCGAAAATATTGAGAAATTTTAAGCAGTTAAGTCCGGTATTTTAAGGAAAAACCAGTCGGATATTTGGAAATTTTGATGAAAATGTCGGAAATTTTGAATTTCAATTGTGTAAAGATTCCGAAATTTTCCGGCCAGGGAAATTGTCCCTGCTTCCCCTGCTTCCCCACTCTTACCTTTTAGCTACGCCACTACACACACTTGTTCATCGGTGTAGCTAGCTTTTAAAAAGTGAGAAGACTAAAGGATATCACCCCTCCCCCTCTCCCAATACCAAGTGTTCAAATTTAATCTTCTGGGTTTTTTTTTTTTTTTGAAAAGCAAAAACTATGTTAAAAACAAAGCAATCCCATTTTTTGACAATTTTCTGCAAAACTTGTGCTTGTGGGGCGCCCTCCACCACCCGTGGCTACGCCACACGTAACCTATTTTATTTCCTCAGAATGAGAACGAATGAGGTAGCCACGAGAACGCAGGGGTAAAATCCCTCCGCTGGCTGGCTCAAATGGCAATTTTTCTCCCTTTTGAAATAATAAAAATCATATCATGAAGCTCAAATTTGGTCACATATTTGCTTAATTTTGAGGCAAAACCCTACTGGCTCACAACAATTGTGCGCCCTTTCTACCAATCGTTCCCCCTTGGCATGAAACAGGGGTGGGATGAGGATGATGAGAGGGGCAGCATTATCGCATGGGGTAAGTGTGCATTCATTTACAAAATATGTCACTCATGCAAAACCAAATCTTCCAATCTTAGTCAACTGGTCAATACACTTGTTCGTAACAACGCAAATAAACTAGCTCGTAGTTCTATTTGACGTTACTACATTCAAGCTTGAACCAATCAAATAGAGATCAGTTGTGAACGAATTATGCATGCTGCGCTCAGGGGGGTCGCAAGGAACTCGGGTCAAGGAGGCGGAAAGTCAAATGAGGGCACTCTGTGACAGTAATTGAGGGAACTTTTTTAAGTGGTGGCACGTATCCTAGACCTATCCTAGACCTAGTATCCTATTAAATACAAAATAATAATTTGTAATTACAAAATAATAATTTATAATAACAAATAAATGATTTGTAAATTACAAATTGATATTATTTTCAGTGGCCTTAATGGGCTTTCGTAGAATATAGCACATTTTGTTTTATGAAAGTTAATTACCCACTTAAAAATAGTTTGATTGGTAACAATATGAAATTCGGCCGTGATGTATTTTTGACAGTTGTGTTCTGAAACTCGAGCATTTTTTGGTAGCTGCGATAAAGTTAAACCACTACTAGAATCGTCAGTTCGGTTCGTACCTCCGATCGGAGGACTCAATAAGTCCCCCGATTGGGGGACTCAATAAGTCACCCGATCCGAAGACTCAAGCATGCGCACTGAGCTTACAGTGATATATGGAAGCCGCCATTTTTACTGTGAAGTTTCAGTCATAGACGCTTATCAGTCGTTTCATTTAAGGTTTGTAACAAAGTTTGATTTGTTCATGTTCAATTTCGCGAAAGTAAAATAACTTCGTTACTATCACACGGTTATTGCTAAATAGTTTTCACAAATCCCCAAGTTATTTCTCATAATTTCAGAAAACCTTGTTAAAGCGCGACTGCCTAACGGTAACACATGAAAAGAATTCATCACTTTTCTTCAAATTTCTCGAAAACCGCACGGTGAATTTTAAAAGCGCACCGTGAAAAGATCATTCATATGCCATTATTTCAAATCGTGAGGAAAAATTTGAACCCTTCACAGTGGTTGAGTTCCCTGCGCTCGAAATATGTCTGATTCTTATGTTATTCCTATACAAACTTTGAATTTGGATAGATGCATTGTGGGATACTTCTGTAAAGGATCCCCTGATCGGGAGAACAAAACTGTTTTCCTGATCGGGGGTACGAACCGGACTGATCGTACAGTCATTGTAATATCTAGGTGACTCGATATAAGTTGACAAAAGACGTTCACGGATGTTTACCAGCTAATAAGGTTATTTGCCGCGAAACTGGTTATTGAGATAGCAATCCACGGAGTTGCTGATCGTATCGTCTCTGCCACATATAATTTGTAAAATGATCAAATGTTTTTTCTAGAAATCATGCCATAAAATATATCCTTTCCTATCAATTACTTGACGTATGACCTTTCACTTTTAATGATATGTTCCATTATGTGCGAGACGCAACACTTCATCACCTTCCACCAACCCACCAAGTAACATTACCCGCTAAGTGCCAACCCTAAATCACTTATGGTTTTAAGCGCAAAATAAAATATAGTATTCTTATCAATTATTTGACCTCTCACCTTTGACCTTTTAAGTGGCATATCCCGTTATATGTGGGACATAATCCTGCATCACCCTCCACCAACCAAGTAAAACAAATTCCATCAATCAACCAAGTATGAATACAATAACAATTACGTTTTTTCAACAAAATGCAACACAAAATGTGCCATTATTATTGACATGTGACCTTTGACCTATACGCGACATGTCACATTTTTTCTAAAACACAATTTGTCATCATCCTTCTTCAACCCACCAAGTTACAATCCAATTGCACTTGAGGTATATGCATAACAGGCAAACAACCAAAATTTACCATTTTAAATCAATAATTTGACATCTGACCTGTAAATAACCTGTCCCATTTTCTGCAGTACATAACCCAACATTATTTTCCACCAAGTACCAACCCAATATCACTTATGGATATCCAACAATGGTTAATTACACAAAATTTACCAATTTTAAATCAATTATTTGACCTCTGACCTTTGAATGAGATTTCCTATTATGTGGGAGACAAAATTTGTTTTAAGTTTCATAAAAATCCAGTGTAAATATATATATAAAAATCTATCTATAGATAGGACAAAAGGTAAAAATATATGTATGATACATAAAAATGAGAAAACATAAAAAGTATATATCTAAAAATACAGAAAAAATTATAAATAATACATATACGATAAACCGTTGAGAAAATGTGTTAAATTAGAGTAAGTTTTGTAAAGGCATTCCCTGGATACAACCGTTGCATTCACTTGCATCACCCTACACCAACCAACTAAGTAACAAACAGGACACCAGCCCATCAAGAATCAATAAAATAGCAATTACGTTTTTCCAATGAAATTCAGCCCCAAATTTACCATTATTATTTGATCTCTGACCTTTAAAAGACACGTCACATCTTTTCCGAGCCACAACTTTACATCATCCTTCATTAACCCACGAAGTAGTAACCCAATTGCACCCACGGTTTTGCCAAAACACGCGACCGACCAAAATTTACCCTTTTAGATAAACCATTTGACCTCTGACGCTTGACCTTTAAACATTCTGTCCCATTTTGTGCGGGACATAACCCTACATCACCTTCCATCAACCCACCAATTACCAACCTAATATCAGATTCAATTATCACATTGAACTTGTGAGAAATTGGGAAGTCTTCACAACTGTTATCTGCATTTGCCCTATTTTAACAGGGTGCGTTAAAGTGGATGAAAGGAGCAACACTTAATAAAATACAGGTCTATAATTTGACAATATTTTGTAGTTGCTTCTCCAGATCAGAGAATAGTGGAAACGTTTGGAAATGATTAATGAAATATATGTAATATTGGTAAATTGGTAGAAGATGTATCAAAAAGTTTGCCATTTGCCCTTAGCTTTTCGAAATTAGTGAAAATACATGTTTAAACTTTTAATGTATTTGCCGTGCCATGCAAAAAGATGTGTCTGAAATTGTTAAAAGGCTTCAGCCGCTAACATGTATTGTTTTTAATCATTTAATTATGTTATTATCACCTGCCTTTGACTTACGGCGGGCTTATATCACCAATCTGGGGGTGCCAAGGCTCAAATTCCCTCACCATGCTAAACATGCTGCATTTTATGAGTGTGCCGCCATCCTGTCATCAACTTGCTCTTCAGATCCATCTAAAAATCTGACTTTGCTGTAGCTTTTCGAAAATTATTCAAACTAAAAGTCACATTTCTTAGTATACCATTTTCACACCCTTCACAAAACAAACTTGCAGTGAAACAACTAGGAACGGTGGGAAAATTTGATATATGTATAGCATGAACGTTGTCCATGGCTTCAATCACCAACATTTTTGCTTTCTTCCATGTATAGTATAAACAAATACCTTTAGATTAACTGATTAAGGTTAGGTAAAACATCAAACTAGTTAATACATATGATCCTCTTACATTGTGACCCCTTATACACGCCACTAGTATCAAAACTTACACTCTAAAAACAAAAAGGTGAAATTTCACCAGGAAAATTTAAATCCGGAAATATGTGCTATACTAACCTACATACTCCTGGCTATTTTAGATGTGAAATTCCAGTTAGAATTGATAGCAATTTTTCCAGGTAAAAATTACCAGAAATTCCATGTCAATTTTGACTATGAATTGGGTCATTTTAACATGGAATAATATTTATTTCAACACTTTTCTATTTAGTTAGTGATCGCTGACGTTTATTGATTGGCCGGCCTCACGGAGCTAACAAGGCTCTATATACTGCATACAGAAAAAGCTAGGCCTATACATATAACGTTGCATTGCAAATGGTTCATTTGCGGAGAAAAATATTACAAAGATTTTACAGAGATTCGACACTAGAACTCGTATAAAAAACTGTTTTGTGTACAATTTTAGCACCAGGTTACGTGAGTGAGATTTAAAGCATATGTCATGTCCGTAAGTAGATGATATAAGAAAGTATTTTTCTTCCGTAGCTAGCATCGCTAACTTTAAAAGATTAGTTCAGGGGTCAAAAAAGTTAATCTTATATGAAAGAGGACTCCAAAGGAAACAAAATAATGAAGAAATTAAGCGTTCAAAAATCTTATTCCGTTAAGGAGATATCTACGTTTAAAATTTGGTATCATTTGTGTAGAAACGACTGAAATCAGCCGTTCAGCGGTAGTTCCCCCGTTCACCCCCTCCCCTCCCTCCACTCCCATCCCCCCCTCCCCTCCTTCATCCCCTCCCCTTGGAAAAAGTCTAGATACGCAACTGTGGTAAAACAACGGTGCATTGGCCAGAATTAAAACCTCCAGGCATATTACTTTTGCACTACTTACCCACACTGGGAAAATGTCTAGCTACGCCACTGGATTTAAGTTTGTCATAATGAGGATGTGAAATCTTAATGTTTGCATCAGATGTAAATGATCATTCTCTAATTACAACAATATCAGCAATCAAATGTACTCTAGCATAACACACGGCGTATACTGGTATAGGATTTATCCCATGTGGCATGCCAAATGTCCCGTTCGACTCGGAAAATGATCAATTACTGAGAAGTAAGATTAACTTTTCATATACTTTACAAAAATATTTTTACAAAGACAATTAAGCTAAGCCATCTTTATACTTAAAACATGTTCTGACTTACCTGCAATTTATATGGATATTGTGATACCAATATATTTAAAGAACAGGTTGTTTTACGTTGTCGACCAGTTGGCTAATTAGCGTACCTCTGATCCCTCAGCCTTTTGATATATAATATCACGAGTGAGATCTAACTGGATAATACATTTTTTAAAGTAGCAAAGTCTAAATCTGCATTCGGAAAACGGATTCAACATTGTTTACCAATCATGAATGTCAATAAAAAGCATGAATCATTTAGCTGCCAGAAAACAAGGGCGCAGCCGGGCCACTTTGTAAACACACCTTATCAACAGCAGCATGAACATGTCTAGCAGGTGAGTCTCAACAAGTGAGTACCAAGATGGCGGGCAAGCCAATCCAAACCAGGAATGATGTGGTATCGTGTTGTACTGTATGAGCAGTTTTTCATGATTAATGGAACATATTGGGACAAGGGTGCAGTTTTATAAGCGGGGAGCAGAGAGAAAGGTACTCCTTGAAATGATCTCACCTTCCCTTTGCATTTTTTTCTTTTTCGATTGTGAAAACATTAAAGAGGCAGGCTCGTCTCATTAAAATACGTTAAAATTGGAGGATGCGATATTTTGACGTCACTTCTGGTTGTGGACGCAAGATCCGATCCACTGTCTGTTTGTATATGGAGTTCGAAGAGAACTCCATGGTTTGTACAGCCAGACACTAGCATGTACGTTGTGTGTACCGAGTTACATACACAGCGCATTACGTTACTGTGACGAGAAACTTGTTTGTTTTTTAATGCGTTTGTCAGAAAGTGAAAGATTAGTATTACAATACTATAAAAATGAAAAATGAAAATCACCAAATGAAAATTACTGAGAAAAAAAAGAAGAAGATGAAAGCAAAAGTCGCAATAAACGATTCTACCGGGGCTCGAACTCACGACTGTTGATAAGAAGAAGAAAAAATTGCTTCCGATCGCCGTAACCTACTGGGCTAACTCGTATAGTGACCTTTAAGGCGTTTTAAATAACTATATACCTTGCAATACGAGATAACGCATCGCGCAGCAAAATTTCAACCAATCAAAAAATTTGAAAGGAATTCTAAATATTGTGCACATGTGACGATTTCGCCTCTTTAAATTGCGCGAGAATGAAAGAAATTTCACAAACATTGAAATACATAACTCAAACATAGAAAGAAATTTCCCAAAAATTGAGGAAAATTTACCGAAAATCGAACAAATATACCCCAAAATGAAGGAAACTTTCAGAAAATTGCACGCGAATGAAAGAAATTTTCCAATGATTGAAAGAAATGTTCCAAACATTGAAGTAAATTTCCCCCAAATTGAAGAAAATTTACCGAAAATTGAAGACAAATTGCCCCAAAATAAAGGAGATTTTCCAAAAATTAAGGAAATTGACCAAACATTGATTGAAATTTCCCAAACATTTCCCATATTTACGGTGAGATTTACATATAATAATAATATACAAAATAAATATTGGGATAGGGGTTCTGGAAAGTTCTTTTACATACATAATAGAGTCTGAAACTTGATCACTTTTCTGTTCTATCAGTCTATTAAAGGCTAAGTTGGATATCCACTTTGAATTTTGCCCGATTTCAACAATTTATAGGTTGTAAAATTGGATTTCAAAGACATTAATAATAACAATTTGAAGGTATTATTATGCAATTTGTGGACTTACATTTTTAAGTTTCTCACAATATTTTTAAACAATTCCATGAAAAAATTGAATTCTCATTTTTTTTCAAGAGAAAATTCAGCTATATCGAAAATGTGTTTTGACCATTAATTTTTCGGTCCTGCTGCTTTCAAAGGCCCAACGTAAACGCACAAATGACAAGACCCTCCAATTATCGATCACTCGTCGTCTGCTTAGACTGGGTGATCAATCAAAACAGACGACAAGCTGAGGAGCATTGGTATTTATCGCGGGCCCCAGCTTCTATATCCCCGTATTTCGGATATTATGTTTGGGCATAGGGGCCTCAGGCTATTTCGACTCTTGTCGTCTGTTTAGACTGACTGAAGCCCCAGTCAAAGCAAGCGATAATGGACATATTTGTTTTGGTCAAGGGGTCTCAGGTAAAATTATTGAAAACTTAGAGGGTCTCGACTGGATGATAAATAAAAATGTCAGTTCTTTGGGAAATTAAGTTATTTTTATATTGTTGGGAGGCATGGAATCATCATTTTGAATATATATCACTCGACAATTGGAGGAGGGGGAGAATGTGTAAATGGGGGCATTGCCTCTGCCCTCTGTGGCTACCCCACTGCCCGGGGTATGGATCAGTGGCAGTGGAACCGTGGCTTGGGGCCCGTTTATCTCCTTAACGAAAACATCAAGGGGCTCAGGTTAAATTATCGAGAACTTCTTCTGTCTATCTCTTTTAGATTTGTTTAGTTAGTTGGGAATTTAATTTATTTTCATAATGTTCTGAACATTTTTTTTCGATTTATTTTGCTGGAGGAGGCTCCCTTGAGGTTGGTAGCCCCAGGTTCTGCACCGGTGTAACCCCACTGCGTATACGCCACTGCCTGCGTTTCTCGATATTTTGTATTGAACAACATAGTAGCTCTAATGATTGGTTCTTTTATTCGCTGTGATGTACCTTATACATCATTGATTTATTTATGTATTTAAATGATTTTTTTATTTTTTCTATTTTTATTTTTGCAACATATACTTGTGGTTTTCTAAGAGAAAGAAAACTTTGTGACAGAAAAAATACATTTGAAAGTTTTCTAACTGTATAAAGGGATTTTGAATTTTATGTGACCCCCCAATTTATCATTTGATGTTTTTCTCTTTAACGGCTTGATGCTGATACATTTTATTCCCAGCAAACCTATGGAAACAAGAAAGCAATCCACGGAGTTACTGATCTTATCACCCTAGCCTAAGCTGTTAGGCGTACAGCATCGTGGGGAAAATAGCTATCAGGGTCACTATAGCTCTGTGACTTTTGATGGATTGCACTGCGCATGCGAGCTGGAGTACAAGCAGATGTTGAGACAGGCTTGGCTATCTTTCTTTAGGCAGGTTGATGGATTGTACTGACCATGCGAGTACAAACAGACCTTTGATTTTTTGACCCCAGAGTCTCAGGATACAGATTCATGTACCAAGGTATCGTGGTACAACATAGGGTTGGTATAGGTCGTGTACTTTTTGAGTTAAAAATGGCGCAAAAATGTACAAATTAGTACATAATTACGCCTAAAATCACATAACTGCTAAAATAGTTCACATTTATCGTACCCTACAGTATGACACCAGTCATGCTCACGTCACACTTACCATTCCATAACTATAGGGAATAATGGTCAAGTCATTAGCTCTGTGACCTTTTGGCCCCGGATTCTACACGACACAAATTCATGTACCAAGGTATCAGGGTGGTACTTTTCCATTGTGTCTGGTCGCCCTTCCGCTCCGAAATCTGTCCCTGTGTCAGGTTTACATCCGAGGCGTGTTTATCCTGTTGTATGTATGTCTTTAGGTTTTATTGATGCGAAAACATTAGATGTGTATGGGTAGTGTTGGGGCTTGTGTGCTTATAAAGTTATAATGTGTTTCAAATTAATATATACCCTGAATAAAGAATGATACTGGCTGCCGTGCATATTTCAGGTCATTATACAAAAACGAACACGGACTGCCCTCCGCCATCCCACCCCCCCCCCCAGGCGGTGTAATTTGACTTTGAATTCTGAGGGTGTAAGACAAATTTGCCCACCCAAAATTTCCAATTGTCGGACTTATTTATAAATAGATAAACGATATACACTGTGTATAAAATCACATTACATAATATAGTATATTTTGAATTCTAATCATCTTAGATAAGCATTTGGGCCACCAACATTTCTTCTGAAAATTGAGAAAACTTCCATTGGACATACTCGGGTCAAAAAGCTGTGAAAGGGATCGAAAATATTGAAGAGCAAAACAAAATGCTGTTACCCATTTCAAAACACTTTTCTTTTCAAGATATTCATTCCTTATGTATTTTGGGCTGAATTTCAGGTTTGGCTCCTTACATGCCGTACTGGCTGAGGACAATTTTTGTCCTACGCTGAACAAAGCCTCCACTCGAAAATATCCTTCGTACATTTCCCCGGTCCAACTTTAAACAATTTAATCCTTAACAATAGGAAGTCGGAAAACATAATTTGTTGTTAGCCAATATTGCTGCAATTTCATTTAGGTTCCGTCTTTTTTAGCTCAACATTCCTTTCAAGAATTTTGAGCTTAGCCATCCGCAAGCCAAAGTCCAAATTTTCGTTCAGATACGTTCGAATTTTTGCAGCGTTTATCTAATCCTAAGCGTTTACTCGACATTTTGCTGCGTTGTCATGTTTGCTTTACATATATTGATCCATGCGTATATTAAAAGAATTTTGCATTCCAAATCTCACTATAAATGACTCCAAAAATCGGTTTTTGCTGGGTGCCATCCGCATGATGAATTTAGCATATAAATAACAGAGGACTCGGAAGGGCCAGCGAACATATTCGGAGGATAGAGAACGCTGTTTTCATGTGCCAATTGGGGTATAATATTCCGTTTGAGATTTGTCCCACACTGTAGCCAAATTGGAGTATCACTCGTCGTTGATAGGTTATTTGGGCTATAACTTACGTTTCAAAACTAAAGATTTAAAACTAGAATACCTTAATGTGCTATATGTCCTAATAATACAATTGGATAACACAGGCTATACAATTTCAGTGCCTTTAATATCACCAAAGTGTTAATACCCAGGGAACTTAAAGTGAGAGCTCGCTGCAGTAAATCTATCTTAACAACAGCACAATAACTTCTTTTGTTTGCGTACAGGAAAGTCTAATAACTGAATGATGCGTAAAATAGGTTATTAGCCTCATTGAACAATCAGCCTATTGCAATCTAAATGAGAAAACGAATCTTCGTTCGTTCCGATGCTCGTTTTTTTCTTATTCGTGTAGACGTCGTCTACCCGAAAATGTCCCGGTTCTGTGCGTCTTGGTATTCGAGTAATCATGTTTGTTTGGGTTGTTTTTAGCCTTGGCAAAGAAATATATTAATAGATTCGACATATGATGTAAATGACATACTTTAGCGTGAGAACGTAAAATTGTATTTCGTTTATACTTTATTTTGCAGACGGTCTGAAAGTACAACTTATTGTCTGTAATTCGCAGTATTAAATATTCTTCTGTTGTGTCGTTATAAATACGCTCTTTCAATGCTAGAAGATGTTTGTTAAATTATTGGTAAATATGTTAATTTTAGTATTCCTGAAATCGATCCGGGCCAATTGCCTCATTTTTGATATGATCTGTCCTTATGCTCAGCATGATACGGTAACATCCTAGTAGCAAAAGCATTGATGGTAACTTCCATTTTCTTTGAGATGAAAACGTGCAATTTTAAAGAATGTGAAAAGATCTTTCAATTAGGGCTTATTTTGCACCAAAAAATCAAAAATTTCTACAATATTAAGCATTTTATAAATATTATTTACGAAATTCAGAAATAATTTAAAAGCCCTTCAAAATATATTGCTTCAAGTATATAACATTCTATTATTTCAAATGAAATTCTGTTGCATACCTGCATATCTATCTATAATTTTACTATATACTTTCCTTTGAAAAATTCATAAATTTGGGGACTCTTTGAAATCATTCATTTTTCTTTGACAAAGTTACATGCATGGAAACGATGCCAGAATTATTGATGCAATTCCATCTTACATAAAGAGTTTCATAATCACTATCTGTTTATACTTCTAATAACATTACAGTACTCATGGGCGTAAGAGCTGAACTTTAATTAGAGGGTGACAGGTATATTGCCAGAAAATTTTACTTCACTGGCATCTGAAAATTTTGAAAAGCAAAAAAATAAAAAATTCAATCATTCCTTAAATAAATAAATATATTTCATCATTTAAAATCCGAAACAAAATAGAAAATGTCATACTTATTTTTGGAATTCAAATTTTATTCAGTTTTCAGTTGTAAACAATGCAGCATTACCATAACGTGTATGCACGATATAACATGAGGGTGGAATCATTATTGATACAAAAAATCAATGCTTCAGCATCATTGATGGGCGATTTCATATGTGTCGTATACGGGACATTCAGAAACAATTTCCTTGAGAATTGGGCAGAAAGGCCAATCAACTAGGAACCTGTGGCCCCAGGGCTCTAGTATACCTAACTCTCACCACCATAAAGCATCATTACTGTGCTGCAAAAACTCGGTGGGTGATATTTGACCCATGTTTGTGCCTTGCTTGTCGAAGTTCATTTCTTACATTAACTTCGCTTTTAATTGAGGATACTCGATTTTGTCAAGAATTTTAAATTAATTTTTCTATGAAGAAATTCATATAAATTTACAAGGACTGTAAAGCTGTGATGTCACCACGTACATGCACTCAATGGGGCTGTGCCATTGTGGTTTGACTCTGAATATCTTCACCCACACTCACCCCACTCACCCCCCTAAAAAAATATATAAAAATAAAAAAAGCTTTATGCATGGAAATTGTTTCAAATTTTCATTCCTTTCACCCACTTTTTTCCAGATTTGATCGATTTCTTCTTAATTTTATACCCAAAACATGAAAGTTTGCAAGATTTAGAGCGGGCTTAGAATGTTTCAATCTGTAGATCCTTCAAAATGGGGGCGGTTACGTTTATTTTCTACCCATCTCTTTAATTAATCTTTCCTTTAGAGTAATTAAGAAAGGCCTATCATCTGATCATGGATTCTACAGTTTGGGCTTCTCTATGTCTGTATGATTTTCCTCTAAGATGTAAACTACTATACAAATTGAAGTTTTAGACCTTATATCGAATGAACATAGATTTCTTTCGGCTACTGCTTCTTACACTGACAGATTGATCTTCAATCAGGCCCTACATCACCGATGTTCTAGTATGTGATAGGTGTATTAAAGAATTAATTCAGGTGTCAACTAAGTCCATCTTATATGAAAGAGAACTTCAAAATAGATCTGTTGGGTTATATTTCGTATAATGATTGCCACTTGGAAGTGTATTTGTGTGATACTAGCATTGATTAATTGTGATTCATTAATTGCGATAATTATTTATTTGCTCAAAAGATGGCTAATATATTAGCGGGATTTGACTACCGAAAGTGGGGGGAAAGTCAAAAGTCTGTGTGTGTTGGGAAATTACAAAATCACGTTAAAATACAACACATCACTATAGAAAATTATTCAGTTGGACAAGAAGTGAGGGAGAAGAAAGTACTCCTTTTCTCCCGTCAAATCCCGCCTATGCAGCTATGCTCAAACCACAGTATAAACCAGATAGCACAATTTGGTTGGGCCATGGCAGTTTACGATGAGTTTTCGTTGTTAAAATGTAAGCTTTTGGTTGGGTGCTTGTAGTTATGCAGTAGGCCCAACGGTTAGGTTAACGTTAATGTTAGCATGGGTCAACCATTGGTTACAGGATCCGAGCATTTTCAGTCACGGTAAAGTTCCCAAAATAAAAAATTTCCGTGGCCCATTTTGTGATGATCTTTGAAAAGGTAAGATTCGTCACTCGTTTTTCTGATCTGTGTAAGTCACTTTTCCTCATAGCAGACAACTTTTTATTAGGTTCAATATGCTTTTATAAAGTAAACTATTAGTGTCGTCAAATTTAAGCCACTTTTAAGTACTTTTAGTAGATGAAAATTCTCAGGCAGTCCAAATTCTCACTTCTTGGACCTAATTTTCTTCCTAACGTGATAAGATGTGGTTTTCTGTAACACTAGGTTATTATTATGGCAATGCATTGAGACATAGGACGGAATTATGCAAAATAAAATTAATTTGAATTAATTTTGAATTTGCTGGTAATAGGTTTAGGGTTTCCAAAGAACGATCTGTTTATGCACCGAATATTTAGTCCCTATCCTTAGTGGCACTGGTAGTAGGCATACTAACGTTAGGTCTAATACTAAGGCCTACTACTACTAGCCTAGTGCCTATTACTGTAGTATGACCCGAATTTGTTACCCACCTTAGCGAAGTCGGACAAAATTGTTATGTAAAAAAGTCCATTTTCATGATTGATGAGTACAGAGTAGGCATATGAAGGTGCATGAGAGAGACATAAGGCCTATATCATGGCCATGCCTTAAATACCATGTATGCCTAGAAGCCTAGAAGTTAAGGGGTATGGTCTACACATCCATATATAATCTTTAAAGAAGCAATATACAAATGAAGGGTTTAATGCATTGCTTATTTGTGATGAAGTTGAAACAAGACATTTGAACCAAAAGAGATAAATCAATTATCATTTGATAATAAAGTATTTTCTTTGATTGTTCTTAAGTGTCATGTGGATGTTTGTATTTGTGTACCATTTATCCTTTAATTATTAATCTATAAATTCGTTTGCCTCAAACAAGGATAGACATACCAGTTTTGTATGTATTTTGTGTTTTAGGTTACTGTAGATCTGATGGAGCCACTTTTTTAACTGAAATAGCAGACGGGCTTATTGTAACAGACCTAAAGGTATACATGAATGTCCTGCATTCGCAAAGTAATGTGTTGTTTAACACTGAACCAATCCAATATTTTATATATTCATTTTTGTCAGAAGCAAGGATGGAAAGTATAAAAGTAATATTGAAAAGATTTTCTATGCAATCTGACAGCCCAGAGAAAAGTTATGCCCAATTTTGAAATGCTTATTCTTGAAATTATTTAATAAATAATGGGAAAAGAGTAATACACCATCAATTGTAAAATTTAATTGGAATTGAACAAACAAAAAGTGCTACAATGATTTAATTGAAAAGTGTGAGGCAGATTTTCCAGGGGGGAAGGAAAACCAGTGTGTTAAAGTCACCCTTCATTCAAACATTGATGTATGTCTGTTACAGAGGTACATTTTCCCTTAAAATAAAAACAATTGCTATTATGATCTTAGTTTAGATATGCTCATTGGGTTTGGGACTCTCTAGTACTGTGGTGGTGCCACATTTGGTTATTTATTGGTTTATACCACTCATGTGAAGCCTGAGATAAGACCCTGTATTAAACATTCAGCCTTTCCTGAAAACGGTTCATTCACACAGAAGAGGGGATGGAATTCGGGGGATGGAATTCGGTGAATGGAAAATTTGCAGTGACTTAAAATAACTCGATTTCTGTTTGGAACTTGGAAGCACCTTTGATCATTCAGATTATCTTCAAGCACATCCAGATGAAAACAGTATCACAACATTGACAGACTGACAGTTAGTAGCAAGGAGACGCAGCAAGCCCTTTGTATGCCTTATTGATTTCCTTATCATTTTACTCGTCTCAGGCCTTTCCCATGATTGTTTGCGATAGGTTGCCCCAGCCCTCATAATAGTGCTTTTATATTATAGTTAACCCTTCCTTGCAACTATTCATAATTAAGAGTCAAGAGTTATATTCTCCAATGGATTGCTTAGTAACAGTTCCCTTCATATCTCACCCTATTCACTCCCAACTGACAATTTGCCCCACATTGCACAGAACAAGAACCACTTGAATTCATGACAAATGGACAAACTTATTTAAAGCTGGAATGTTAATTTAATCAAGTCTGGAGTTCCATGTTACGAAGGTGAGTTATAAAAGTTTCAGAGGTAAACATTCCTACCAGGTGTGTAACAACATGGTTGGTACAGAGACGTCACTATCAGGGTGGGGTTGAGGTGTCTCCCAAAAAAAAAAAAAAAAAAAAAGATGGGACCCCAGTTGGGAAATTAACATGGCAGTTGAAAATACAACCGTTCCTCTTCGGGGAACCCTCATAAATCCACCCAGTTGGAAGACTGATGCCTTAACCACCCCCTACCATCACCATTCAGAAGACCCTGAGCCCAATCAGAATACCCCAGCGACGTTCTTGGTAAGGAGACACAAGTGACTTGGAGGTAAAAGTGCCAGCATATCAGGTTTGTGCTTCTATTCCCAGGGTTTATAACCAATGAGGTACCACTTCTAATGGGTAAACCTCCATACTCTGGCAGTGTAATTAAATTCAAGCATACATATCAACGTAAATGTAAGCCCCTCAAGCAATGTCATATTGCAATTACTTGGACAAGGATCCCGAACACAGTATCCCCCATGGACAACAGCTGCACCACTGATTGTGGTGTAGCCAACATTCAAAAAGTGAGGTGTCCAAGACCACCTCCAAAGACAAGTGTTCAAATTTAGCCCGATTCTGAAGGCAATTTTGAAAACCGAAATATATATATATATATAAACCAAGATTATCCCAAGTTTTGAAAATTTCATGTGAAAAGGGGATTCCCAACCCCCATTCACCCCGTGGCTACACCACTAACTACAGAGCATGTTGAAGTCCCATGCTATGTATATGAAAAAAAGTAATAGATATACAATTGACTCATTTTCCAGGCGAGATATGAAAGCTGTCACGGTTTTGGGGAGCCCCAGAGCCCCTCTCAATAAATTTCAGAAAATTTTGTTTAATCGTTGGCTGATAGGAATAAAAAAAACTGACCAAATTTGTGATAAATGTTGCCTCATATTATTAAATGAGGTAAATTGGGTCCGTAAAATACTTATGGGGCCTACTTATCTTTCTAAACTTGACAGTTAGAAAAACTGGGAGGTATCTAGCTTTTCAAACGCTAAAGCTGATATGACGGGTATACATCTCGAAATTAGGTATAAAATTACTCTTATAAATCACAAAATAAACTCTTTCTCTTGATATACAATCGAATCTAAGAGTATTTTGTAAACCTCGAGCTTTTAATTTCCCCTCCAATAACATCAATTGTTCTTGAGAGGCAGGAGCGCTGTAGATCGTCTATTGGTGTTGTACATCTGTTTTACGGAAATACACTCAATGCGCATGCGCTATAATTATGGCGTCCAATTCAAGCCGACATCGAAATGTAATAGAACTTTTCTTAGGCTCTTGGTTTGTGATTTGCCCTAAGATGAATTTGAAATTATTTTTTTCATAGTTTAAACAACATTTGGTTTTACTTCACGAATTGGTAAGTTGTTTTTTTTCGTGATTTTCATTATTTTTCGTATCGGTCGGTTGTCAATTTTATTACGGTTTTTTATCTTTCATAGCCTGTTGTGCAAAAAGTAGTGCTCACATTGTGACATAAAACGAAGTCGTTAATTTTTAAAAATCGTATCTTTTATCGTGTATCCATACGATAAATATGGGTTTTTCGGTTTTAGAGCAAATTGCCCTGACTCTGGAAATTCATCACTCGAATTCGGATCAATCGACTCGGAGGTCTTGTTTCCGACTGAATGCATGCAATCATACAGGAACTATTGCGTAGTGTGCGAAAACTCCAAAGCAGACACGAAAGCATAATCATGAATGCACGCAAGTGGTTTGTAAGGCTGTAAGGCGTCAGCATTTAAATGATTTAGAAAGAAAACTGTTTTGTATATTAATAGCATTATGATTGACTGAGCGGGGAATTGTGGTTTTCATTAGGTTTGTCATTTTTATTAAAGTTATGATCAATTTTCAACTTTTATGACATGATCTGGGCATTGGCGAATTGAACAAATTAAAAAGCAGCTTTAAATTAAAGCCCTAACGGACAGAGAGCCACTTAGCAAAAGAGGGGTGTTTACAAGATGGAAAAAAGACGTGGCTTACAGTTGAAGTAAAATATTTCGCCACTTGTATGCATTCACACTGTCCTTCTCTTATAACCATACAACAATATATTGGTGCCAGCGCATGATTTATTAAACAGTGCATTGCCATGTGCAATTTATTATTTGAATGGGTTTATTTTTGACCTTATCATTTTAATATTCACTTAAAATAAGATAGTGGTGCTTAGATTTGATTTGTAATTTCCTTTTTGATTGGCAAGGTATCGTCTCATAAATACATTTGGAAGTGAACGCCGCCGTTCTGGTAACGTCACTTCCGGTTCTCAATTTCCCTTATTGATTGCGAAAAATCTGTCATGTGTTCTATAACAAATGTAGGCCTCTATGGTTGGGTCCGGCGAATGTGTGATTGATAACATCGCAGATTTTTCGCAATGATTATGAAAAATTGAAAACCGGAAACCGTTCACTTGTGAATTTATTCATGGGATGATACCTTTCCTTTAAAGACATTTTACATTAGCATAGCATAGCATACTGAGCAAGGTTTAACGTCCCGAAAGCATCCAGTGTTGGACATTATATCAAAACGGCCACGGCATTTGATAACCAGTTGTGAACTCACTAGTTGCAGACCACCGGGATACGAACCTGAGACGTGCAGGTGAGAGGACAAAGCATTAACCACTACACCACGGAGGTCATTACATGCATTGTGCTGTATCTCATTTACATTACATGCAATGTGATGTATCTCATTTACATTATATGCATTGTGCTGTATCTCATTTACATTACATGCATTGTGCTGTATCTCATTTACATTACATGCATTGTGCTGTATCTCATTTACATTACATGCATTGTGTCGTATCTCATTTACATTACATGCATTGTGTCGTATCTCATTTACATTATATGCAATGTGATGTATCTCATTTACATTATATGCATTGGACTGTATCTCATTTACATTACATGCATTGTGTCGTATCTCATTTACATTACATGCAATGTGATGTATCTCATTTACATTACATGCATTGTGCTGTATCTCATTTACATTACATGCAATGTGATGTATCTCATTTACATTATATGCATCGTGCTGTATCTCATTTACATTACATGCATTGTGTCGTATCTCATTTACATTACATGCATTGTGCTGTATCTCATTTACATTACATGCAATGTGATGTATCTCATTTACATTACATGCATTGTGCTGTATCTCATTTACATTATATGCAATGTGATGTATCTCATTTACATTATATGCATTGGACTGTATCTCATTTACATTACATGCATTGTGTCGTATCTCATTTACATTACATGCAATGTGATGTATCTCATTTACATTACATGCATTGTGCTGTATCTCATTTACATTACATGCAATGTGATGTATCTCATTTACATTATATGCATTGTGCTGTATCTCATTTACATTACATGCATTGTGTCGTATCTCATTTACATTACATGCATTGTGTCGTATCTCATTTACATTACATGCATTGTGTCGTATCTCATTTACATTACATGCAATGTGATGTATCTCATTTACATTACATGCATTGTGCTGTATCTCATTTACATTACATGCAATGTGATGTATCTCATTTACATTACATGCATTGTGCTGTATCTCATTTACATTACATGCAATGTGATGTATCTCATTTACATTATATGCATTGTGCTGTATCTCATTTACATTACATGCATTGTGTCTTATCTCATTTACATTACATGCATTGGACTGTATCTCATTTACATTACATGCATTGTGTCGTATCTCATTTACATTACATGCAATGTGATGTATCTCATTTACATTACATGCATTGTGTCGTATCTCATTTGCATTACATGCAATGTGATGTATCTCATTTACATTACATGCATTGTGCTGTATCTCATTTACATTACATGCATTGTGTCGTATCTCATTTACATCACATGCAATGTGATGTATCTCATTTACATTACATGCATTGTGCTGTATCTCATTTACATTACATGCAATGTGATGTATCTCATTTACATTACATGCATTGTGCTGTATCTCATTTACATTACATGCATTGTGTCGTATCTAATTTACATGCAATGTGATGTATCTCATTTACATTACATGCATTGTGCTGTATCTCATTTACATTACATGCATTGTTCTGTGTCTCATTTACAATACATGCATTGTGCTGTGTCTCATTTACATTACATGCATTGTGTCTTATCTCATTTACATTACATGCAATGTGATATATCTCATTTACTTTACATGCATTGTGCTGTATCTCATTTACATTACATGCATTGTGCCGTATCTCATGTACATTACATGCATTGTGCTGTATCTCATTTATATTACATGCAATGTGATGTATCTCATTTACATTACATGCATTGTCTTGTATCTCATTTACATTACATGCATTGTGCTGTATCTCATTTACATTATATGCATTGTTCTGTATCTCATTTACAATTCATGCATTGTGCTGTATCTCATTTACATTACATGCATTGTGCCGTATCTCATTTACATTACATTCATTGTTTCTATCTCATTTACATTTCATGCATTGTGCCGTATCTCATTTACATCACATGCATTGTGTCATATCTCATTTACATTACATGCATTGTGCCGTATCTCATTTACATTACATGCATTGTGCCGTATCTCATTTACATTATATGCATTGTGCTGTATCTCATTTACATTACATGCATTGTGTCGTATCTCATTTACATTATATGCAATGTGATGTATCTCATTTACATTATATGCATTGGACTGTATCTCATTTACATTACATGCATTGTGTCGTATCTCATTTACATTACATGCATTGTGCTGTATCTCATTTACATTACATGCATTGTGTCGTATCTCATTTACATTACATGCAATGTGATGTATCTCATTTACATTACATGCATTGTGCTGTATCTCATTTACATTACATGCAATGATGTATCTCATTTACATTATATGCATTGTGCTGTATCTCATTTACATTACATGCATTGTGTCGTATCTCATTTACATTACATGCATTGGACTGTATCTCATTTACATTACATGCATTGTGTCGTATCTCATTTACATTACATGCAATGTGATGTATCTCATTTACATTACATGCATTGTGTCGTATCTCATTTGCATTACATGCAATGTGATGTATCTCATTTACATTACATGCATTGTGCTGTATCTCATTTACATTACATGCATTGTGTCGTATCTCATTTACATTACATGCAATGTGATGTATCTCATTTACATTACATGCATTGTGCTGTATCTCATTTACATTACATGCAATGTGATGTATCTCATTTACATTACATGCATTGTGCTGTATCTCATTTACATTACATGCATTGTGTCGTATCTAATTTACATGCAATGTGATGTATCTCATTTACATTACATGCATTGTGCTGTATCTCATTTACATTACATGCATTGTTCTGTGTCTCATTTACAATACATGCATTGTGCTGTGTCTCATTTACATTACATGCATTGTGTCTTATCTCATTTACATTACATGCAATGTGATATATCTCATTTACTTTACATGCATTGTGCTGTATCTCATTTACATTACATGCATTGTGCTGTGTCTCATTTACATTACATGCATTGTCTTATCTCATTTACATTACATGCAATGTGATATATCTCATTTACTTTACATGCATTGTGCTGTATCTCATTTACATTACATGCATTGTGCCGTATCTCATGTACATTACATGCATTGTGCTGTATCTCATTTATATTACATGCAATGTGATGTATCTCATTTACATTACATGCATTGTCTTGTATCTCATTTACATTACATGCATTGTGCTGTATCTCATTTACATTATATGCATTGTTCTGTATCTCATTTACAATACATGCATTGTGCTGTATCTCATTTACATTACATGCATTGTGCCGTATCTCATTTACATTACATTCATTGTTTCTATCTCATTTACATTTCATGCATTGTGCCGTATCTCATTTACATCACATGCATTGTGTCATATCTCATTTACATTACATGCATTGTGCCGTATCTCATTTACATTACATGCATTGTGCCGTATCTCATTTATATCACATGCATTGTGTCATATCTCATTTATATTACATGCAGTGTGCCGTATTTTACATTACATGCATTGTGCCGTATCTCATTTATATCACATGCATTGTGTCATATCTCATTTATATTACATGCAGTGTGCCGTATTTTACATTACATGCATTGTCAGTGCTGTATCTCATTTACATTTACATGCATTGTGCCGTATCTCATTTGGTGTCATGGTATGAATCTTGCGCCAGTAACGAACAATTATAATGCATGCCATTTTCACATTTCTACAAAATAATGTTCATTTTGAATAAGCGTCCCTCCAATGTTCACACAAGTATATAAAAGTGGTAAATTGTTAGAGATTATAATTTGCATTAATCAATTAATGTTCCATCGCCATGCAAAATTTTCACTTTGCCCTAAAAAAAACTCCGGGGAAACCCAAAGAAACTATCCGAGAAATTTTAGATAGTAGGCCTACTTTTCAGTAAAGATCACGAAATGTATCCCAAATGTAACACGTTCTGGTACAAAAAGGACCCCGAACTTCATGTTCATTCTCTTATCAAAGTGCGATCTTTAAAATAACACATTTTTGAAGATATAACTTATAGAATGCATCGTGTCGCATCTACATATGTTCTTCGTTAGTGTATTTTTATTTAACGATACATGGGCAGTTTGCAACAACTTGAGCTTCATTAGAAGAAAATAAACTATGAAAATAGCAAAAGTGTCATCATCGGTTTCAAATGGACCAATTAACAGCATTTGAATTTTAGAGCCTATTTTTGTGACACCCAAACAAGAAATCTCATGGAATTCCTTATCTTTACCTATTGTTCTTAACCACTGTTCTTTGAATGGGAGCAGTTGAAAATGACAAGGAGATTTCATACCTTCCATTAACAGATTAAATATTAGCAGATTAGCAGGAGAAAAAAAGTCTAATGAATTTCAGTGACTGAAATTTAGGACAGAATAAAAAAAAATTGCATTAAAGATTTTGAGCCGTCCTCTTTTCATGCACCACAACCAGGGAATGCGGAAAAAAATTTGAAGGGGAGGGGGCTGAATCAGTAAATGGCGAAAATAAAAGGCGCCTAAACCCTGCACACTAACTTCTAGCTATATTTGGTACACATAGTGTTAGACAGGTGGATACGAAGGATCACCTTTCGGTGGGGCGGAGGGGGCACAAGTATCAATGACGTCACTGCTTATAGGAAAATCTCCTTTAATTTGGGAACACTTTTCTTCTTTATCACGTGGCACGAATGTCATTAAAAAATTAATGTTTTACTTTCTATTTATTTTCCTTGAAAATTTTTGTGAAAAAGCCAAAGATGAACCAAATGAGATTTGTTGTGGTCAAATAAGTTTTTGTGCTCAAAAAAGCCCTCCAAACCAAATTATCAGTTAAAAAAGCCAATTTAGCAAAATAACTTTTTTTTGCAGCCAAACAAGTTTCAAGAAGCCGATTTTTTTCAAGATGACGCTTTTTTCAAGATGACGCTTTTTTTCAATATGACGCTTTTTTCAAGATGACGCTTTTTTCAAGATACTTTTTTCAAGATAACGCTTTTTTCAAGATTGGCTTTGAAATATCATGAAAAGCCAATATACCAACCCTGATGAGTGTTACCATATATCAATCGGCTATTTGAAGCCCTTCCGGCCTTCCTTCCATGGATGCACCAAGGAACTACTACACCTGTACACAGCAGTTCTTTGGACGTACAACGTTACATACTTTGGGCTCTATATTGTTGTATATAGCCTGTCAATGTTTTGGAAAATGTAAAATGTTAACTTTGCACGCAATCTGCTTAGTATATGGGAAAAATTTGATAACAAAAGTTGTTCTGTTTTGATGGTTAAAAAGACCACTGTATGAAGAAGATGCGTATTAATTTCCTTGTTTGACTTCGAAGGCAGCGTCTTTGTTCTTCTGTTTGCGTTAAGTCTCACGCCCCCTGAAGCTGAAATTATGTGCCGACTTACGGGCGCCTTTTTTGAAATGTTGTTCATCTAAAATTTTGTCACCTTTTATGCTTTCATATTATGAAGGCCTACATGTGCGTCATTCCCGCCTTTTGCGACTCAAAAATATGTTAGTTTGATTGTATTGAAGGCTTTGCAATTAATAGACGCTAACAGGTTAATAAGCCTGAACAATTAAAGTTAGTTTGTACATCATGAGGGCGGCGATTAAACAAAAATAGTGTACTGCGGGTATAACAGTATGGTTTGTAGGGAAAATCACTTTCAAGGGGTACTTTATGCAATGCTCAGTTGTGTCATTATTATCTTAACACGTCTCTCCCGGTCTAAGGATATTTGTAAAACATGGACACAACCAAACAGAGCCAGACAGAGTCAGACAGAACCAAACAGAACCAGACAGAACCAAACAGAGCAAGACAGAGCCAAACATGCTAAACATGCCAAACAGAGCCAGACAGAACCAAACATGCTAAACATGCCAAACAGAGCCAGACAGAACCAAACAGAGCCAGACAGAACCAAACATGTTAAACATGCCAAACAGAGCGAGACAGAACCAAACATGCTAGACATGCCAAACAGAGCCAGACAGAACCAAACAGAGCAAGACAGAGCCAAACATGCTAAACATACCAAACAGAGCCAGACAGAACCAAACGGAGCAAGACAGAACCAAACATGCTAAACATACCAAACAGAGCCAGACAGAACCAAACAGAGCCAGACAGAACCAAACAGAGCAACACAGAGCCAAACAGAGCAAGACAGAACCAAACAGAGCCAGACAGAACCAAACAGAGCAACACAGAGCCAAACATGCTAAACATACCAACCAGAGCCAGACAGAACCAAACATGCTAAACATACCAAACAGAGCCAGACAGAACCAAACTGAGCAAGACAGAACCAAACAGAGCAAGACAGAGCCAAACATGCTAAACATGCCAAACAGAGCCAGACAGAACCAAACAGAGCCAGACAGAACCAAACAGAGCAAGACAGAGCCAAACATGCTAAACATGCCAAACAGAGCCAGACAGAACCAAACAGAGCAAGACAGAGCCAAACATGCTCGACAAGCCAAACAGAGCCAGACAGAACCAAACAGAGCAAGACAGAGCCAAACATGCTAAACATTCCAAACAGAGCCAGACAGAACCAAACGGAGCAAGACAGAGCCAAACATGCTAAACATGCCAAACAGAGCCAGACAGAACCAAACAGAGCAAGACAGAGCCAAACATGCTAAACATGCCAAACAGAGCAAGACAGAACCAAACAGAGCAAGACAGAGCCAAACATGCTCGACAAGCCAAACAGAGCCAGACAGAACCAAACAGAGCAAGACAGAGCCAAACATGCTAAACATTCCAAACAGAGCCAGACAGAACCAAACAGAGCAAGACAGAGCCAAACATGCTAAACATTCCAAACAGAGCCAGACAGAACCAAACAGAGCAAGACAGAGCCAAACATGCTAAACATTCCAACAGAGCCAGACAGAACCAAACGGAGCAAGACAGCGCCAAACATGCTAAACATGCCAAACAGAGCCAGACAGAACCAAACAGAGCAAGACAGAGCCAAACATGCTAAACATGCCAAACAGAGCCAGACAGAACCAAACTGAGCAAGACAGAGCCAAACATGCTAAACATACCAACCAGAGCCAGACAGAACCAAACATGCTAAACATACCAAACAGAGCCAGACAGAACCAAACTGAGCAAGACAGAACCAAACAGAGCAAGACAGAGCCAAACATGCTAAACATTCCAACAGAGCCAGACAGAACCAAACGGAGCAAGACAGAGCCAAACATGCTAAACAGAGCCAGACAGAACCAAACAGAGCAAGACAGAGCCAAACATGCTAAACATTCCAAACAGAGCCAGACAGAACCAAACAGAGCAAGACAGAGCCAAACATGCTATACATTCCAAACAGAGCCAGACAGAACCAAACGGAGCAAGACAGAGCCAAACATGCTAAACATGCCAAACAGAGCCAGACAGAACCAAACAGAGCAAGACAGAGCCAAACATGCTAAACATGCCAAACAGAGCAAGACAGAACCAAACAGAGCAAGACAGAGCCAAACATGCTCGACAAGCCAAACAGAGCCAGACAGAACCAAACAGAGCAAGACAGAGCCAAACATGCTAAACATTCCAAACAGAGCCAGACAGAACCAAACAGAGCAAGACAGAGCCAAACATGCTAAACATTCCAAACAGAGCCAGACAGAACCAAACAGAGCAAGACAGAGCCAAACATGCTATACATTCCAACAGAGCCAGACAGAACCAAACGGAGCAAGACAGAGCCAAACATGCTAAACATGCCAAACAGAGCCAGACAGAACCAAACAGAGCAAGACAGAGCCAAACATGCTAAACATGCCAAACAGAGCCAGACAGAACCAAACTGAGCAAGACAGAGCCAAACATGCTAAACATTCCAAACAGAGCCAGACAGAACCAAGCAGAGCAAGACAGAGCCAAACATGCTAAACATTCCAAACAGAGCCAGACAGAACCAAACAGAGCAAGACAGAGCCAAACATGCTAAACATTCCAACAGAGCCAGACAGAACCAAACGGAGCAAGACAGAGCCAAACATGCTAAACATGCCAAACAGAGCCAGACAGAACCAAACAGAGCAAGACAGAGCCAGACATGCTAAACAGAGCCAGACAGAACCAAACATAGCAAGACAGAGCCAAACATGCTAAACAAGCCAAACAGAGCCAGACAGAACCAAACAGAGCAAGACAGAGCCAAACATGCTAAACAGAGCCAGACAGAGCCAAAAAGAGCCAGACAGAACCAAACAGTGCCAGACAGAACCAAGCGGAGCAAAACAGAGCCAAACATGCTAAACATGCCAAACAGAACCATACAGAGCAAGACAGAACCAAACATGCTAAACATGCCAAACAGAGCCAGACAGAACCAAACGGAGCAAGACAGAACCAAACATGCTAAACATGCTAAACATGCCAAACAGAGCCAGACAGAACCAAACGGAGCAAGACAGAGCCAAACATGCTAAACATACCAAACAGAGCCAGACAGAGCCAAACAGAGCCAGACGGAACCAAACAGAGCAAGACAGAGCCAAACATGCTAAACATACCAAACAGAGCCAGACAGAGCCAAACAGAGCCAGACAGAACCAAACAGTGCCAGACAAAACCAAACGGAGCAAAACAGAGCCAAACATGCTAAACATGCCAAACAGAACCATACAGAGCAAGACAGAAACAAACATGCTAAACAGAGCCAGACAGAACCAAACGGAGCAAGACAGAACCAAACATGCTAAACATGCCAAACAGAGCCAGACAGAACCAAACGGAGCAAGACAGAGCCAAACATGCTAAACATGCCAAACAGAGCCAGACAGAACCAAACAGAGCAAGACAGAGCCAAACATGCTAAACATACCAAACAGAGCCAGACAGAGCCAAACAGAGCCAGACAGAACCAAACAGAGCAAGACAGAGCCAAACATGCTAAACATACCAAACAGAGCCAGACAGAGCCAAACAGAGCCAGACAGAACCAAACAGGGCAATACAGAGCCAAACATGCTAAACATACCAAACAGAGCAAGACAGAACCAAACGGAGCAAGACAGAGCCAAACATGCTAAACATACCAAACAGAGCAAGACAGAACCAAACAGAGCCAGACAGAGCCAAACAGAGCCAGACAGAACCAAACAGAGCAAGACAGAGCCAAACATGCTAAACATACCAAACAGAGCCAGACAGAACCAAACGGAGCAAGACAAAACCAAACATGCTAAACATGCCAAACAGAGCCAGACAGAACCAAACAGAGCAAGACAGAGCCAAACATGCTAAACATACCAAACAGAGCCAGACAGAACCAAACGGAGCAAGACAGAGCCAAACATGCTAAACATGCTAAACATGCCAAACAGAGCCAGACAGAACCAAACGGAGCAAGACAGAGCCAAACATGCTAAACATGCCAAACAGAGCCAGACAGAACCAAACAGAGCCAGACAGAGCCAAACATGCTAAACATACCAAACAGAGCCAGACAGAGCCAAACAGAGCCAGACGGAACCAAACAGAGCAAGACAGAGCCAAACATGCTAAACATACCAAACAGAGCCAGACAGAGCCAAACAGAGCCAGACAGAACCAAACAGTGCCAGACAAAACCAAACGGAGCAAAACAGAGCCAAACATGCTAAACATGCCAAACAGAACCATACAGAGCAAGACAGAAACAAACATGCTAAACAGAGCCAGACAGAACCAAACGGAGCAAGACAGAACCAAACATGCTAAACATGCCAAACAGAGCCAGACAGAACCAAACGGAGCAAGACAGAGCCAAACATGCTAAGCAGAGCCAGACAGAACCAAACAGAGCAAGACAGAGCCAAACATGCTAAACATACCAAACAGAGCCAGACAGAGCCAAACAGAGCCAGACAGAACCAAACAGAGCAAGACAGAGCCAAACATGCTAAACATACCAAACAGAGCCAGACAGAGCCAAACAGAGCCAGACAGAACCAAACAGGGCAATACAGAGCCAAACATGCTAAACATACCAAACAGAGCAAGACAGAACCAAACGGAGCAAGACAGAGCCAAACATGCTAAACATACCAAACAGAGCAAGACAGAACCAAACAGAGCCAGACAGAGCCAAACAGAGCCAGACAGAACCAAACAGAGCAAGACAGATCCAAACATGCTAAACATACCAAACAGAGCCAGACAGAACCAAACGGAGCAAGACAAAACCAAACATGCTAAACATGCCAAACAGAGCCAGACAGAACCAAACAGAGCAAGACAGAGCCAAACATGCTAAACATACCAAACAGAGCCAGACAGAACCAAACGGAGCAAGACAGAGCCAAACATGCTAAACATACCAAACAGACCCAGACAGAACCAAACGGAGCAAGACAAAGCCAAACATGCTAAACATGCCAAACAGAGCCAGACAGAACCAAACAGAGCAAGACAGAGCCAAACATGCTAAACATGCCAAACAGAGCCAGACAGAACCAAACAGAGCAAGACAGAGCCAAACATGCTAAACATACCAAACAGAGCCAGACAGAGCCAAAAAGAGCCAGACAGAACCAAACAGAGCAAGACAGAGCCAAACATGCTAAACATACCAAACAGAGCCAGACAGGACCAAACGGAGCAAGACAGAACCAAACATGCTAAACATACCAAACAGAGCCAGACAGAACCAAACATGCTAAACATGCCAAACAGAGCCAGAGAGAACCAAACATGCTACACATGCCAAACAGAGCCAAACAGAGCCTGACAGAACCAAACAGAGCAAGACAGAGCCAAACATGCTAAACATACCAAACAGAGCCGGACAGAACCAAACGGAGCCAGACAGAACCAAACATGCTAAACATGCTAAACATGCCAAACAGAGCCAGACCGAACCAAACAGAGCAAGACAGAGCCAAACATGCTAAACATTCCAAACAGAGCCAGACAGAACCATACATGCTACACATGCCAAACAGAACCATACAGAGCAAGACAGAACCAAACATGCTAAACATGCCAAACAGAGCCAGACAGAACCAAGCATGCTACACATGCCAAACAGAGCCAGACAGAACCAAACGGAGCAAGACAGAGCCAAACATGCTAAACAGAGCCAGACAGAACCAAGCGCAGCAAGACAGAGCCAAACATGCTACACATGCCAAACAGAACCAAACGGAGCAAGACACAGTCAGACATGCTAAACATGCCAAGCAGAGCCAGACAGAACCAAACAGAGCAACACAGAGCCAAACATGCTAAACATACCAAACAGAACCATACAGAGCAAGACAGAACCAAACATGCCAAACAGAGCCAGACAGAACCAAACATGCTACACATGCCAAACAGAGCCCGACAGAACCAAACGGAGCAAGACAGAGCCAAACATGCTAAACAGAGCCAGACAGAACCAAACAGAGCCAGACAGAGCCAAACAGAGCCAGACAGAACCAAACAGAGCCAGACAGAGCCAAACAGAGCCAGACAGAACCAAACAGAGCAAGACAGAGCCAAACATGCTAAACATGCCAAACATGCCAAACAGAGCCAGACAGAACCAAACAGAGCAAGACAGAGCCAAACATGCTAAACATGCCAAACAGAGCCAGACAGAACCAAACAGAGCAAGACAGAGCCAAACATGCTAAACATGCCAAACAGAGCCAGACAGAACCAAACAGAGCAAGACAGAGCCAAACATGCTAAACATACCAAACAGAGCCAGACAGAGCCAGACAGAGCCAAACAGAGCCAGACAGAACCAAACAGAGCAAGACAGAGCCAAACATGCTAAACATACCAAGCAGAGCCAGACAGAACCAAACAGAGCAACACAGAGCCAAACATGCTAAACATACCAAACAGAGCCAGACAGAACCAAACATGCTAAACATACCAAACAGAGCCAGACAGAACCAAACTGAGCAAGACAGAACCAAACATAGCAAGACAGAGCCAAACATGCTAAACATACCAAACAGAGCAAGACAGAACCAAACATGCTAAACATACCAAACAGAGCCAGACAGAACCAAACTGAGCAAGACAGAACCAAACAGAGCAAGACAGAGCCAAACATGCTAAACAGAGCCAGACAGAACCAAGCGCAGCAAGACAGAGCCAAACATGCTACACATGCCAAACAGAACCAAACGGAGCAAGACACAGTCAGACATGCTAAACATGCCAACAGAGCCAGACAGAACCAAACAGAGCAACACAGAGCCAAACATGCTAAACATACCAAACAGAACCATACAGAGCAAGACAGAACCAAACATGCTAAACATGCCAAACAGAGCCAGACAGAACCAAACATGCTACACATGCCAAACAGAGCCCGACAGAACCAAACGGAGCAAGACAGAGCCAATCATGCTAAACAGAGCCAGACAGAACCAAACAGAGCCAGACAGAACCAAACAGAGCAAGACAGAACCAAACGGAGCAAGACAGAGCCAAACATGCTAAACATACCAAACAGAGCCAGACAGAACCAAACGGAGCAAGACAGAACCAAACATGCTAAACATGCTAAACATGCCAAACAGAGCCAGACAGAACCAAACAGAGCAAGACAGAGCCAAACATGCTAAACATGCCAAACAGAGCCAGACAGAACCAAACAGAGCAAGACAGAGCTAAACATGCCAAACAGAGCCAGACAGAACCAAACAGAGCAAGACAGAGCCAAACATGCTAAACATACCAAACAGAGCCAGACAGAGCCAAACAGAGCCAGACAGAACCAAACAGAGCAACACAGAGCCAAACATGCTAAACATACCAAACAGAGCCAGACAGAACCAAACATGCTAAACATACCAAACAGAGCCAGACAGAACCAAACTGAGCAAGACAGAACCAAACATAGCAAGACAGAGCCAAACATGCTAAACATACCAAACAGAGCAAGACAGAACCAAACATGCTAAACATACCAAACAGAGCCAGACAGAACCAAACTGAGCAAGACAGAACCAAACAGAGCAAGACAGAGCCAAACATGCTAAACATACCAAACAGAGCCAGACAGAACCAAACAGAGCAAGACAGAGCCAAACAGAACCAAACAGAGCAAGACAGAGCCAAACATGCTAAACAGAGCCAGACAGAGCCACACAGAGCCAGACAGAACCAAACAGTGCCAGACAGAACCAAACGGAGCAAAACAGAGCCAAACATGCTAAACATGCCAAACAGAACCATACAGAGCAAGACAGAACCAAACATGCCAAACAGAGCCAGACAGAACCAAACGGAGCAAGACAGAACCAAACATGCTAAACATGCTAAACATGCCAAACAGAGCAAGACAGAACCAAACGGAGCAAGACAGAGCCAAACATGCTAAACATGCCAAACAGAGCCAGACAGAACCAAACAGAGCAAGACAGAGCCAAACATGCTAAACATACCAAACAGAGCCAGACAGAGCCAAACAGAGCCAGACGGAACCAAACAGAGCAAGACAGAGCCAAACATGCTAAACATACCAAACAGAGCCAGACAGAGCCAAACAGAGCCAGACAGAACCAAACAGTGCCAGACAGAACCAAACGGAGCAAAACAGAGCCAAACATGCTAAACATGTAAAACAGAACCATACAGAGCAAGACAGAACCAAACATGCTAAACATGCCAAACAGAGCCAGACAGAACCAAACGGAGCAAGACAGAACCAAACATGCTAAACATGCTAAACATGCCAAACAGAGCCAGACAGAACCAAACGGAGCAAGACAGAGCCAAACATGCTAAACAGAGCCAGACAGAGCCAGACAGAACCAAACAGAGCAAGACAGAGCCAAACATGCTAAACATACCAAACAGAGCCAGACAGAGCCAGACAGAACCAAACAGAGCAAGACAGAGCCAAACATGCTAAACATACCAAACAGAGCCAGACAGAGCCAAACAGAGCCACACAGAACCAAACAGGGCAAGACAGAGTCAAACATGCTAAACATACCAAACAGAGCAAGACAGAACCAAACGGAGCAAGACAGAGCCAAACATGCTAAACATACCAAACAGAGCAAGACAGAACCAAACAGAGCCAGACAGAGCCAAACAGAACCAGACAGAACCAAACAGAGCAAGACAGAGCCAAACATGCTAAACATACCAAACAGAGCCAGACAGAACCAAACGGAGCAAGACAAAGCCAAACATGCTAAACATACCAAACAGAGCCAGACAGAACCAAACGGAGCAAGACAAAGCCAAACATGCTAAACATACCAAACAGAGCCAGACAGAACCAAACGGAGCAAGACAGAACCAAATATGCTAAACATGCCAAACAGAGCCAGACAGAACCAAACAGAGCAAGACAGAGCCAAACATGCTAAACATACCAAACAGAGCCAGACAGAACCAAACGGAGCAAGACAGAGCCAAACATGCTAAACATACCAAACAGAGCCAGACAGAACCAAACGGAGCAAGACAAAGCCAAACATGCTAAACATGCCAAACAGAGCCAGACAGAACCAAACAGAGCAAGACAGAACCAAACATGCTAAACATACCAAACAGAGCCAGACAGAACCAAACAGAGCAAGACAGAGCCAAACAGAACCAAACAGAGCAAGAGAGAGCCAAACATGCTAAACAGAGCCAGACAGAGCCAAACAGAGCCAGACAGAACCAAACAGTGCCAGACAGAACCAAACGGAGCAAAACAGAGCCAAACATGCTAAACATGCCAAACAGAACCATACAGAGCAAGACAGAACCAAACATGCTAAACAGAGCCAGACAGAACCAAACGGAGCAAGACAGAACCAAACATGCTAAACATGCTAAACATGCCAAATAGAGCCAGACAGAACCAAACGGAGCAAGACAGAGCCAAACATGCTAAACAGAGCCAGACAGAACCAAACAGAACCAAACAGAGCAAGACAGAGCCAAACATGCTAAACATACCAAACAGAGCCAGACAGAGCCAAACAGAGCCAGACGGAACCAAACAGAGCAAGACAGAGCCAAACATGCTAAACATACCAAACAGAGCCAGACAGAGCCAAACAGAGCCAGACAGAACCAAACAGTGCCAGACAGAACCAAACGGAGCAAAGCAGAGCCAAACATGCTAAACATGCCAAACAGAACCATACAGAGCAAGACAGAACCAAACATGCTAAACATGCCACACAGAGCCAGACAGAACCAAAAAGAGCCAGACAGAACCAAACAGAGCAAGACAGAGCCAAACATGCTAAACATACCAAACAGAGCCAGACAGAGCCAAAAAGAGCCAGACAGAACCAAACAGAGCAAGACAGAGCCAAACTTGCTAAACATACCAAACAGAGCCAGACAGAACCAAACGGAGCAAGACAGAACCAAACATGCTAAACATGCCAAACAGAGCCAGAGAGAACCAAACATGCTACACATGCCAAACAGAGCCTGACAGAACCAAACAGAGCAAGACAGAGCCAAACATGCTAAACATACCAAACAGAGCCAGACAGAACCAAACGGAGCAAGACAGAGCCAAACATGCTAAACATGCTAAACATGCCAAACAGAGCCAGACCGAACCAAACAGAGCAAGACAGAGCCAAACATGCTAAACATTCCAAAGAGAGCCAAACAGAACCAAACATGCTACACATGCCAAACAGAACCATACAGAGCAAGACAGAACCAAACATGCTAAACATGCCAAACAGAGCCAGACAGAACCAAACATGCTACACATGCCAAACAGAGCCAGACAGATCCAAGCGCAGCAAGACAGAGCCAAACATGCTACACATGCCAAAAAGAGCCAGACAGAACCAAACGGAGTAAGACAGAGTCAGACATGCTAAACATGCCAAGCAGAGCCAGACAGAACCAAACAGAGCAACACAGAGCCAAACATGCTAAACATACCAAACAGAACCATACAGAGCAAGACAGAACCAAACATGCTACACATGCCAAACAGAGCCAGACAGAACCAAACGGAGCAAGACAGAGCCAAACATGCTAAACAGAGCCAGACAGATCCAAACGGAGCAAGACAGAACTAAACATGCTAAACATGCTAAACATGCCAAACAGAACCAAACAGAGCAAGACAGAGCCAAACATGCTAAACATGCCAAACAGAGCCAGACAGAACCAAACAGAGCAAGACAGAGCCAAACATGCTAAACATGCCAAACAGAGCCAGACAGAACCAAACAGAGCAAGACAGAGTCAAACAAGCTAAACATACCAAACAGAGCCAGACAGAGCCAAACAGAGCCAGACAGAACAAACAGAGCACGACAGAGCCAAACATGCTAAACATACCAAGCAGAGCCAGACAGAACCAAACAGAGCAACACAGAGCCAAACATGCTAAACATACCAAACAGAGCCAGACAGAACCAAACATGCTAAACATACCAAACAGAGCCAGACAGAACCAAGCTGAGCAAGACAGAACCAAACATAGCAAGACAGAGCCAAACATGCTAAACATGCCAAACAGAGCCAGACAGAACCAAACATGCTAAACATACCAAACAGAGCAAGACAGAACCAAACATGCTAAACATACCAAACAGAGCCAGACAGAGCCAAACAGAGCCAGACAGAACCAAACAGAGCACGACAGAGCCAAACATGCTAAACATACCAAGCAGAGCCAGACAGAACCAAACAGAGCAACACAGAGCCAAACATGCTAAACATACCAAACAGAGCCAGACAGAACCAAACATGCTAAACATACCAAACAGAGCCAGACAGAACCAAGCTGAGCAAGACAGAACCAAACATAGCAAGACAGAGCCAAACATGCTAAACATGCCAAACAGAGCCAGACAGAACCAAACATGCTAAACATACCAAACAGAGCAAGACAGAACCAAACATGCTAAACATACCAAACAGAGCCAGACAGAACCAAACTGAGCAAGACAGAACCAAACAGAGCAAGACAGAGCCAAACATGCTAAACATACCAAACAGAGCCAAACATAACCAAACAGAGCCAGACAGAACCAAACAGAGCAAGACAGAGCCAAACATGCTAATCAGAGCCAGACAGAACCAAACAGAGCAAGACAGAGCCAAACATGCTCGACAAGCCAAACAGAGCCAGACAGAACCAAACAGAGCAAGACAGAGCCAAACATACTAAACATACCAAACAGAGCCAGACAGAACCAAACAGAGCAAGACAGAGCCAAACATGCTCGACAAGCCAAACAGAGCCAGACAGAACCAAACAGAGCAAGACAGAGCCAAACATGCTAAACATGCCAAACAGAGCAAGACAGAACCAAACAGAGCAAGACAGAGCCAAACATGCTAAACATACCAAACAGAGCCAGACAGAGCCAAACAAAGCAAAAGAGAGCCAAACATGCTAAACAAGCCAAACAGAGCCAGACAGAGCCAAACAGAGCCAGACAGAGCCAAACATGCTAAACAAGCCAAACAGAGCCAAACAGAGCAAGACAGAGCCAAACATGCTAAACAAGCCAAACAGAGCCAGACAGAGGAGCAAGACAGAGCCAAACATGCTAAACATGCCAAACAGAGCTAGACAGAGCAAGACATAACCAAACATGCTAAACATGCCAAACAGAGCCAGACAGAGCAAGACAGAACCAAACATGCTAAACATGCCAAACAGAGCCAGACAGAACCAAACGGAGCAAAACAGAACCAAACATGCTAAACAAGCCAAACAGAGCCAGACAGAACCAAACATGCTAAACATACCAAACAGAGCCAGACAGAACCAAACGGAGAAAGACAGAGCCAAACATGCTAAACATTCCAAACAGAGTCAGACAGAACCAAACATGCTAAACAGAGCCAGACAGAACCAAACAGAGCAAGACAGAGCCAAACATGCTAAACAGAGCCAGACAGAGCAAAACAGAGCCAGACAGAACCAAACAGAGCAAGACAGAACCAAACATGCTAAACATGGCAAACAGAGCCAGACAGAACCAAACGGAGCAAGACAGAGCGAAACATGCTAAACATACCAAACAGAGCCAGACAGAACCAAACGGTGCAAGACAGAGCCAAACAGAGCCAGACAGAACCAAACAGAACCAGACAGAGCCAAACAGAGCCAGACAGAACCAAACAGAGCAAGACAGAACCAAACATGCTAAACATACCAAACAGAGCCAGACAGAACCAAACAGAGCCAGACAGAGCCAAACAGAGCCAGACAGAACCAAACAGAGCAAGACAGAACCAAACATGCTAAACAGAGCCAGACAGAGCCAAACAGAGCCAGACAGAACCAAACAGTGCCAGACAGAACCAAACGGAGCAAAACAGAGCCAAACATGATAAACATGCCAAACAGAACCATACAGAGCAAGACAGAACCAAACATGCTAAACATGCCAAACAGAGCCAGACAGAACCAAACGGAGCAAGACAGAGCCAAACATGCTAAACATGCTAAACATGCCAAACAGAGCCAGACAGAGCCAGACAGAACCAAACGGAGCAAGACAGAGCCAAACATGTTAAACATGCCAAACAGAACCATGCAGAGCAAGACAGAGCCAAACATGCTAAACATGCCAAACAGAGCCAGACAGAACCAAACGGAGCAAGACAGAGCCAAACATGCTAAACATGCCAAACAAAGCCAGACAGAACCAAACGGAGCAAGACAGAGCCAAACATGCCAAACATGCCAAACAGAGCCAGACAGAACCAAACAGAGCAAGACAGAGCCAAACATGCTAAACATGCCAAACAGAGCCAGACAGAACCAAACGGAGCAAGACAGAGCCAAACATGCTAAACATACCAAACAGAGCCAGACAGAACCAAACAGAGCAAGACAGAGCCAAACAGAGCAAGACAGAGCGAAACATGCTAAACATACCAAACAGAGCCAGACAGAGCAAGACAGAGCCAAACATGCTAAACATGCCAAACAGAGCAAGACAGAGCCAAACATGCCAAACAGAGCCAGACAGAACCAAACATGCTACACATGCCAAACAGAGCCAGACAGAACCAAACGGAGCAAGACAGAGCCAAACATGCTAAACATGCCAAACAGAGCCAGACAGAACCAAACATGCTAAACATGCCAAACAGAGCCAGACAGAACCAAACGGAGCAAGACAGAGCCAAATATGCTAAACATGCCAAACAGAGCCAGACAGATCCAAGCGCAGCAAGACAGAGCCAAACATGCTACACATGCCAAACAGAGCCAGACAGAACCAAACGGAGTAAGACAGAGTCAGACATGCTAAACATGCCAAGCAGAGCCAGACAGAACCAAACAGAGCAACACAGAGCCAAACATGCTAAACATACCAAACAGAACCATACAGAGCAAGACAGAACCAAACATGCTACACATGCCAAACAGAGCCAGACAGAACCAAACGGAGCAAGACAGAGCCAAACATGCTAAACAGAGCCAGACAGATCCAAACGGAGCAAGACAGAACCAAACATGCTAAACATGCTAAACATGCCAAACAGAACCAAACAGAGCAAGACAGAGCCAAACATGCTAAACATGCCAAACAGAGCCAGACAGAACCAAACAGAGCAAGACAGAGCCAAACATGCTAAACATGCCAAACAGAGCCAGACAGAACCAAACAGAGCAAGACAGAGTCAAACAAGCTAAACATACCAAACAGAGCCAGACAGAGCCAAACAGAGCCAGACAGAACCAAACAGAGCACGACAGAGCCAAACATGCTAAACATACCAAGCAGAGCCAGACAGAACCAAACAGAGCAACACAGAGCCAAACATGCTAAACATACCAAACAGAGCCAGACAGAACCAAACATGCTAAACATACCAAACAGAGCCAGACAGAACCAAGCTGAGCAAGACAGAACCAAACATAGCAAGACAGAGCCAAACATGCTAAACATGCCAAACAGAGCCAGACAGAACCAAACATGCTAAACATACCAAACAGAGCAAGACAGAACCAAACATGCTAAACATACCAAACAGAGCCAGACAGAGCCAAACAGAGCCAGACAGAACCAAACAGAGCACGACAGAGCCAAACATGCTAAACATACCAAGCAGAGCCAGACAGAACCAAACAGAGCAACACAGAGCCAAACATGCTAAACATACCAAACAGAGCCAGACAGAACCAAACATGCTAAACATACCAAACAGAGCCAGACAGAACCAAGCTGAGCAAGACAGAACCAAACATAGCAAGACAGAGCCAAACATGCTAAACATGCCAAACAGAGCCAGACAGAACCAAACATGCTAAACATACCAAACAGAGCAAGACAGAACCAAACATGCTAAACATACCAAACAGAGCCAGACAGAACCAAACTGAGCAAGACAGAACCAAACAGAGCAAGACAGAGCCAAACATGCTAAACATACCAAACAGAGCCAAACATAACCAAACAGAGCCAGACAGAACCAAACAGAGCAAGACAGAGCCAAACATGCTAATCAGAGCCAGACAGAACCAAACAGAGCAAGACAGAGCCAAACATGCTCGACAAGCCAAACAGAGCCAGACAGAACCAAACAGAGCAAGACAGAGCCAAACATACTAAACATACCAAACAGAGCCAGACAGAACCAAACAGAGCAAGACAGAGCCAAACATGCTCGACAAGCCAAACAGAGCCAGACAGAACCAAACAGAGCAAGACAGAGCCAAACATGCTAAACATGCCAAACAGAGCAAGACAGAACCAAACAGAGCAAGACAGAGCCAAACATGCTAAACATACCAAACAGAGCCAGACAGAGCCAAACAAAGCAAAAGAGAGCCAAACATGCTAAACAAGCCAAACAGAGCCAGACAGAGCCAAACAGAGCCAGACAGAGCCAAACATGCTAAACAAGCCAAACAGAGCCAAACAGAGCAAGACAGAGCCAAACATGCTAAACAAGCCAAACAGAGCCAGACAGAGGAGCAAGACAGAGCCAAACATGCTAAACATGCCAAACAGAGCTAGACAGAGCAAGACATAACCAAACATGCTAAACCTGCCAAACAGAGCCAGACAGAGCAAGACAGAACCAAACATGCTAAACATGCCAAACAGAGCCAGACAGAACCAAACGGAGCAAAACAGAACCAAACATGCTAAACAAGCCAAACAGAGCCAGACAGAACCAAACATGCTAAACATACCAAACAGAGCCAGACAGAACCAAACGGAGAAAGACAGAGCCAAACATGCTAAACATTCCAAACAGAGTCAGACAGAACCAAACATGCTAAACAGAGCCAGACAGAACCAAACAGAGCAAGACAGAGCCAAACATGCTAAACAGAGCCAGACAGAGCAAACAAAACAGAGCCAGACAGAACCAAACAGAGCAAGACAGAACCAAACATGCTAAACATGGCAAACAGAGCCAGACAGAACCAAACGGAGCAAGACAGAGCGAAACATGCTAAACATACCAAACAGAGCCAGACAGAACCAAACGGTGCAAGACAGAGCCAAACATGCTAAACAAGCCAAACAGAACCAGACAGAGCCAAACAGAGCCAGACAGAACCAAACAGAGCAAGACAGAACCAAACATGCTAAACATACCAAACAGAGCCAGACAGAACCAAACAGAGCCAGACAGAGCCAAACAGAGCCAGACAGAACCAAACAGAGCAAGACAGAACCAAACATGCTAAACAGAGCCAGACAGAGCCAAACAGAGCCAGACAGAACCAAACAGTGCCAGACAGAACCAAACGGAGCAAAACAGAGCCAAACATGATAAACATGCCAAACAGAACCATACAGAGCAAGACAGAACCAAACATGCTAAACATGCCAAACAGAGCCAGACAGAACCAAACGGAGCAAGACAGAGCCAAACATGCTAAACATGCTAAACATGCCAAACAGAGCCAGACAGAGCCAGACAGAACCAAACGGAGCAAGACAGAGCCAAACATGCTAAACATGCCAAACAGAACCATACAGAGCAAGACAGAGCCAAACATGCTAAACATGCCAAACAGAGCCAGACAGAACCAAACGGAGCAAGACAGAGCCAAACATGCTAAACATGCCAAACAAAGCCAGACAGAACCAAACGGAGCAAGACAGAGCCAAACATGCTAAACATGCCAAACAGAGCCAGACAGAACCAAACAGAGCAAGACAGAGCCAAACATGCTAAACATGCCAAACAGAGCCAGACAGAACCAAACGGAGCAAGACAGAGCCAAACATGCTAAACATGCCAAACAGAGCCAGACAGAACCAAACAGAGCAAGACAGAGCCAAACAGAGCAAGACAGAGCCAAACATGCTAAACATACCAAACAGAGCCAGACAGAGCAAGACAGAGCCAAACATGCTAAACATGCCAAACAGAGCAAGACAGAGCCAAACATGCCAAACAGAGCCAGACAGAACCAAACATGCTACACATGCCAAACAGAGCCAGACAGAACCAAACGGAGCAAGACAGAGCCAAACATGCTAAACATGCCAAACAGAGCCAGACAGAACCAAACATGCTAAACATGCCAAACAGAGCCAGACAGAACCAAACGGAGCAAGACAGAGCCAAATATGCTAAACATGCCAAACAGAGCCAGACAGAACCAAACATGCTACACATGCCAAACAGAGCCAGACAGAACCAAACGGAGCAAGACAGAGCCAAATATGCTAAACATGCCAAACAGAGCCAGACAGAGCCAAACAGAGCAACGCAGAGCCAAACATGCTAAACAGGCCAAACAGCCCAAATCTGTCAGTCTGTAGCGGGTGGTGCTAAGAATAATTACGCGTTGGAGTTCCAGCAATGGGTATTGTAGGTCCCTTCTCTATGTTTTGAAACACTTTAATCAGTGTAGGCTGTGACACTTATCAGCTTAGTGTAAAAACAGCATTCAATGAAGAGCAAAACATCAAACAGAATCGTATAATCCTGTCCATGCCAGGGTCCTTAAAGTGAGCGCATCCTGTCCATGCCAGGGTCCTTAAAGTGAGCGCACGTTCCTGAAAGGATTAGTTAAGTGGTCAGTTCATCTTAAGAACTTTAAAATAAACAATATTGTAAAGAAATTTCAAAATCTTATTCCCTTACTTCCAGTTTCTTCACGACTGAAATTAAACTAGCCGCTATGTCACATCTACGGTCGTAAATTGTATTTGGTAAGTGTGAGGACATGGGCTCTTGTCCAAAAAGTAAGTGAGTGAGGTGAAGGAGGGAGGGGAGGGGAAGGGGAGGGGGAAAGGGCAGGGGGGTTAGAAAGAGACAAATTCCCCCCCAAATAAACAGAACTTGTCACGAAATTGCATCGAAAATGTATCAAAACTGTTCAATTTTTCTTCCATTTTGGACCAATAATCTTCAATTTTTGAACCCGAAACCTCAACTTTTGGACCAACATTTAAAATTGAGAGCCAAAGATATTAAAGTTTGAACCAAAATCAATAACTAAGGATCACAAACCTTCAATTTTGGACCAAGGTATGGAGGTGGCTGTTTGAAAAAGATGTATATTTAAGGATTCAATTCCCCCTTCTCCCCACCTCCCCTACAAAAACAAAATCCAAAAAGCTGCATAGACACTCCCTGGGTGAAGGCAGTGGACGGTTTACGGGTACATTTTAATCCTTTCAAGACTCTAAAATGGTGTAACTTCAACCAGTCCGGTCCACGCTCCCGAACGGGAGATCTCCCGATCAAGAGATTTTTGTCATTATAACCCATAATGCATCTTTCCAAATTAAAATAGCTCTCCCGATTGACTGCGTGGACCGGACTGTTGAAAGAGTATGAGATGAAACAAGGGGCAGCGGAATACATGAAGATTGAAAAGGTGTCAAAGAACTTTAGGGGCACCCTCAACTTATTTTGAAATCATTAAAATCAAAAGATATGGGAATACAATAGCACGATGGAATATATAAATAAAAAATAGCTTAAAATATTGTTGAATTATCTACATATACTTTAGAATGTTAGACATGTTAGAATTATCCTTCAAAAAGCTATCGTGTATTCTCCCGCGCAGAATCGCGTTTTGACTCCTAAATGACTTTTTCATTGCTTATTCAAATATGCTCAGTATGCTTTCTATAATTTTGGGTTTGGGAGATTTTCTTGTTTCGGTACAATCTGACAATGTACAGGAAATATACTTTTACTGACATTACATTTTGATTGCACGAAGAAAAGACCTCATTTAAATATAAAGTTAACAGGTTAACACCGGTAAGCCATGCAACTATTTTCCAACTTCCAGACAGACAGATTCCATATTGACATGAAAATACAAATTGTTTCAGTCTTTTGTTATGTAAATTTATTTTTAATTTCAAAGAAGAAGTTATTTCCATATCAGACCAAGGAGGAACTATGTCCTGTCAACTTGTGTTACATGAAATAATACTTCTTTTCATGGTTCTGAAGTTGGTGTTGCAAAATGATTGGACTAGAGGGGACACACCCTCCTGTTGGACATCGTCAAATTATCGATACATTATTGAGGGTTATTATATATTTTCATAAGGAAGATATTTTCTTTACTTAGTCTCTGTGTTCTATGTTAGATTTAAACATTTTTAAAGCAAAATATTGCATCTTTTACTTGACTCTTTTCTCATGTTTTTCGTTGATTTCAAATATGAGACGTATGCATGGACATTTTCATGGAATTACAGCTTTCCTTTGCATCCCTTTGCCGGCAGACAGAATAGAATTGGACTCCTCCAGCGACTAAAATATCGCCTCGTCCGCAAATTATCTTGCGGCGTTGGCTGGTGGGAACTACGGCAAAAGCTGTCCATTGTTTATTGCAATTCGCAGCGGTTTGAAATTTCTAAGGCAACATTACTAAAATGTCATAGATAATAAAACGAATTTTAAAATAAAAAACAATAATGAATTGAATAAAGAAGCAATATTATAGCTTAAGTGTGAGTGTGTTTGGGAAGGAGCAGATACAATATTATAGCTTAAGTGTGAGTGTGTTTGGGGAAGGAGCAGATAGAATATTATAGCTTAAGTGTGAGTGTGTTTGGGAAGGAGCAGATAGAATATTATAGCTTAAGTGTGAGTGTGTTTGGGAAGGAGCAGATAGAATATTATAGCTGAAGTCTGAGTGTGTTTGGGAAGGAGCAGATACAATATTATAGCTGAAGTGTGAGTGTGTTTGGGGAGGAGCAGATACAATATTATAGCTTAAGTGTGAGTGTGTTTGGGAAGGACAGATAAATATTATAGCTTAAGTGTGAGTGTGTTTGGGAAGGAGCAGATAAATATTATAGCTTAAGTGTGAGTGTGTTTGGGGAAGGAGCAGATACAATATTATAGCTTAAGTGTGAGTGTGTTTGGGGAAGGACCAGATCAAATATTATAGCTTAAGTGTGAGTGTGTTTGGGAAGGAGCAGATCAAATATTATAGCTTAAGTGTGAGTGTGTTTGGGGAAGGACCAGATCAAATATTATAGCTTAAGTGTGAGTGTGTTTGGGGAAGGACCAGATCAAATATTATAGCTTAAGTGTGAGTGTGTTTGGGGAAGGACCAGATCAAATATTATAGCTTAAGTGTGAGTGTGTTTGGGAAGGAGCAGATACAATATTATAGCTGAAGTGTGAGTGTGTTTGGGAAGGAGCAGATACAATATTATAGCTGAAGTGTGAGTGTGTTTGGGAAGGAGCAGATACAATATTATAGCTTAAGTGTGAGTGTGTTTGGGAAGGACAGATAAATATTATAGCTTAAGTGTGAGTGTGTTTGGGGAGGAGCAGATAAATATTATAGCTTAAGTGTGAGTGTGTTTGGGAAGGAGCAGATAAATATTATAGCTTAAGTGTGAGTGTGTTTGGGAAGGAGCAGATCAAATATTATAGCTTAAGTGTGAGTGTGTTTGGGAAGGAGCAGATACAAATATTATAGCTGTTTGGGAGGAGCAGATCAAATGTGTGAGTGTGTTTGGGAGGACCAGATCAAATATTATAGCTTAAGTGTGAGTGTGTTTGGGAAGGACCAGATACAATATTATAGCTGTGTGAGTGTGTTTGGGGAGGAAGGACCAGATCAAATATTATAGCTTAAGTGTGAGTGTGTTTGGGGAGCAGATCAAATAAGGAGTTTGGGGAGATAAATATTATAGCTTAAGTGTGAGTGTGTTTGGGAAGGAGCAGATACAAATATTATAGCTTAAGTGTGAGTGTGTTTGGGAAGGACCAGGAAGGAAGGACAGATACAAATATTATAGCTTAAGTGTGAGTGTGTTTGGGAAGGAGCAGATACAATATTATAGCTTAAGTGTGAGTGTGTTTGGGAAAGGAATAGATAGCAATATGTGAGTGTGTTTGTGAGTGTGTTTGGGAAGGAGCAGATACAATATTATAGCTTAAGTGTGAGTGTGTTTGGGAAGGAGCAGATACAATATTATAGCTTAAGTGTGAGTGTGTTTGGGGAAGGAGCAGATACAATATTATAGCTTAAGTGTGAGTGTGTTTGGGAAGGAGCAGATACAATATTATAGCTTAAGTGTGAGTGTGTTTTGGGGAAGGACAGATACAAATATTATAGCTTAAGTGTGAGTGTGTTTGGGAAGGACAAATATTATAGATCAAATATTATAGCTTAAGTGTGAGTGTGTTTGGGAAGGAGCAGATACAATATTATAGCTTAAGTGTGAGTGTGTTTGGGAAGGAGCAGATAAAATTATAGCTAAGCTGTGAGTGTGTTTAGGGAAGGACCAGATCAAATATTATAGCTTAAGTGTGAGTGTGTTTAGGGAAGGACCAGATCAAATATTATAGCTTAAGTGTGAGTGTGTTTGGGGAAGGAGCAGATACAACATTATAGCTTAAGTGTGAGTGTGTTTGGGGAAGGACCAGATCAAATAGTATAGCTTAAGTGTGAGTGTGTTTGGGGAAGGAGCAGATACAATATTATAGCTTAAGTGTGAGTGTGTTTAGGGAAGGACCAGATCAAATATTATAGCTTAAGTGTGAGTGTGTTTTGGGAAGGACCAGATCAAATATTATAGCTTAAGTGTGAGTGTGTTTGGGAGGGAAGGACCAGATCAAATATTATAGCTTAAGTGTGAGTGTGTGTTTGGGGAAGGACAGATCAATATTATAGCTTAAGTGTGAGTGTGTTTTGGGAAGGACAGATAAATATTATAGCTTAAGTGTGAGTGTGTTTGGGAAGGAGCAGATCAAATATTATAGCTTAAGTGTGAGTGTGTTTGGGAAGGACCAGATCAATATTATAGCTAATGTGAGTGTGTTTGGGAAGGAGCAGATCAAATATTATAGCTTAAGTGTGGGTGTGTTTGGTAAGGAGCAGATACAATATTATAGCTTAAGTGTGAGTGTGTTTGGGGAAGGAGCAGATACAATATTATAGCTTAAGTGTGAGTGTGTTTGGGAAGGAGCAGATACAAATATTATAGCTTAGTGTGAGTGTGTTTGGGAAGGAGCAGATACAATATTATAGCTTAAGTGTGAGTGTGTTTGGGAAGGAGCAGATACAATATTATAGCTTAAGTGTGAGTGTGTTTGGGAAGGAGCAGATACAATATTATAGCTTAAGTGTGAGTGTGTTTGGGGAAGGAGCAGATCAAATATTATAGCTTAAGTGTGAGTGTGTTTGGGAAGGAGCAGATACAATATTATAGCTTAAGTGTGAGTGTGTTTGGGAAGGAGCAGATACAATATTATAGCTTAAGTGTGGGTGTGTTTGGGGAAGGAGCAGATACAATATTATAGCTTAAGTGTGGGTGTGTTTGGGGAGGGAGCAGATACAATATTATAGCTTAAGTGTGGGTGTGTTTGGGAAGGAGCAGATCAAATATTATAGCTTAAGTGTGAGTGTGTTTGGGAAGGAGCAGATCAAATATTATAGCTTATAGTGTGAGTGTGTTTGGGGAAGGAGCAGATCAAATATTATAGCTGAAGTGTGAGTGTGTTTGGGGAAGGAGCAGATCAAATATTATAGCTTAAGTGTGAGTGTGTTTTAGAAGGAGCAGATACAATATTATAGCTTAAGTGTGAGTGTGTTTGGGGAAGGAGCAGATACAATATTATAGCTTAAGTGTGAGTGTGTTTGGGAAGGAGCAGATACAATATTATAGCTGAAGTGTGAGTGTGTTTGGGGAAGGAGCAGATAGAATATTATAGCTTAAGTGTGAGTGTGTTTGGGAAGGAGCAGATACAATATTATAGCTTAAGTGTGAGTGTGTTTGGGGAAGGAGCAGATACAATATTATAGCTTAAGTGTGAGTGTGTTTGGGAAGGAGCAGATACAATATTATAGCTTAAGTGTGAGTGTGTTTGGGAAGGAGCAGATACAATGTGTTTGCTTCAAATATTATAGCTTAAGTGTGAGTGTGTTTTGGGGAAGGAGCAGATCAAATATTATAGCTGTGTGAGTGTGTTTGGGAAGGACAGATCAATATTATAGCTTAAGTGTGAGTGTGTTTGGGGAAGGACAGATCAAATATTATAGCTTAAGTGTGAGTGTGTTTGGGAAGGAGCAGATACAATATTATAGCTTAAGTGTGAGTGTGTTTGGGGAAGGAGCAGATACAATATTATAGCTGTTTGGGGAAGTGTGAGTGTGTTTGGGAAGGAGCAGATCAAATATTATAGCTTAAGTGTGAGTGTGTTTGGGAAGGAGCAGATACAAATATTATAGCTTAAGTGTGAGTGTGTTTGGGAAGGAGCAGATAAATATTATAGCTTAAGTGTGAGTGTGTTTGGGAAGGAGCAGATAAATATTATAGCTTAAGTGTGAGTGTGTTTGGGAAGGAGCAGATAAAATATTATAGCTTAAGTGTGAGTGTGTTTGGGGAAGGAGCAGATCAAATATTATAGCTTAAGTGTGAGTGTGTTTGGGAAGAAGGACAGATACAAATATTATAGCTTAAGTGTGAGTGTGTTTGGGGAAGGACCAGATCAAATATTATAGCTATGTGAGTGTGTTTGGGGAAGGACCAGATCAAATATTAAGGAGCAGATCAAATATTATAGCTGTGAGTGTGTTTAAGGACCAGATAAATATTATAGCTTAAGTGTGAGTGTGTTTGGGGAAGGACAGATCAAATATTATAGCTTAAGTGTGAGTGTGTTTGGGAAGGACCAGATGTATTATAGCTTTGTGGTGTGTTTTTAGGGAAGGACCAGATCAAATATTATAGCTTAAGTGTGAGTGTGTTTGGGAAGGAGCAGATCAAATATTATAGCTTAAGTGTGAGTGTGTTTGGGGAAGGAGCAGATCAAATATTATAGCTTAAGTGTGAGTGTGTTTGGGGAAGGACCAGATCAAATATTATAGCTTAAGTGTGAGTGTGTTTGGGGAAGGAGCAGATACAATATTATAGCTTAAGTGTGAGTGTGTTTGGGAAGGAGCAGATCAAATATTATAGCTTAAGTGTGAGTGTGTTTGGGGAAGGAGCAGATACAATATTATAGCTTAAGTGTGAGTGTGTTTGGGGAGGAACCAGATCAAATATTATAGCTTAAGTGTGAGTGTGTTTGGGAAGGAGCAGATCAAATATTATAGCTTAAGTGTGAGTGTGTTTGGGGAAGGACCAGATCAAATATTATAGCTTAAGTGTGAGTGTGTTTGGGGAAGGAGCAGATCAAATATTATAGCTTAAGTGTGAGTGTGTTTGGGAAGGACCAGATCAAATATTATAGCTTAAGTGTGAGTGTGTTTGGGAAGGAGCAGATACAATATTATAGCTTAAGTGTGACTGTGTTTGGGTAAGGAGCAGATCAAATATTATAGCTTAAGTGTGAGTGTGTTTGGGTAAGGAGCAGATACAATATTATAGCTGAAGTGTGAGTGTGTTTGGGAAGGAGCAGATACAATATTATAGCTTAAGTGTGAGTGTGTTTGGGAAGGAGCAGATACAATATTATAGCTTAAGTGTGAGTGTGTTTGGGAAGGAGCAGATACAATATTATAGCTTAAGTGTGAGTGTGTTTCGGTAAGGAGAATATAGAATTCCCCTTAGACTGCCCCCTCGACAGAAATTCAGGATGTTGGATTTATCGTCATGAAGCAATCGGTCTTAGATAGTTAGAGTTCAGTTATACCAGGAACCAGGAATGTTGAAACTTAACTTAACCATCTTCATTATAGACAGTTACAACATAGCTTTTGTGGAAGGAGGGGAAGAGGGATGGGGAATTCAGGTTGTGAAATGTAAGGTCAAATGGTCTCTCTCCCATGAAACATCCAAGATCCGCTATACTGCTGTGATCCGGGATGGGGGGAGGTGGGGGAACTTCCATATTAAAGTGGTAGGTATGTGTCACCCAGAATTTCAAAATTGGACTGCAGTATGATAAAAATGATATATATTTTTGATACCTGCAGTACAAAAATAGGTAATTTCTGATACCTACGGTACAAAAATAGGTGATTTTTGATACCTGCAGTACAAAAATAAGTGATTTTTGATACCTGTGGTATGAAAATATGCAATTTTTTTGAGACCAGCAGTATGAGCGATTGGATTTTTGATACCTGCACTACACAAAGTATGAAAAAAGGCAACTGCTCGGGCGGCACATGTACATATACCTTACATATGGAAGTGCTCCCTCCAACCCCCGGGGCTGTGATGTCGACTCGATGAGAAGAAGAATCACGACAATGTTTTTCTTATCATTATTATCATGTACACCCTTAAGTATACGATGTGTTAAATATACCAAGTGGGGGAGTTTTCTAAAACAAAGGTTTTCCTAATTTGGTCATTTCCGAAGAATAATCTACTATTTTTCGATTCTGAAGGATCCATTTTCTAAATGTACAAAATCTGCAACATTTTTTTGGTTAATTTCCGAAATTTTCTGTGTTGGGGAGAGTCGTTTACTATATACTGAAGTAAGTTGATGAGTTATAATTTTTTGATTATATTTATAATAATAATAATAATAATAATAATAATAATAATAATAATAATAATAATAATAATAATAATAATAATAATAATAATAATAATAATAATAATAATAATAATAATAATAATAATAATAATAATAATAATAATAATAATAATAATAATAATAATAATAATAATAATAATAATAATAATAATAATAATAATAATAATAATAATAATAATAATAATAATAATAATAATAATAATAATAATAATAATAATAATAATAATAATAATAATAATAATAATAATAATAATAATAATAATAATAATAATAATAATAATAATAATAATAATAATAATAATAATAATAATAATAATAATAATAATAATAATAATAATAATAATAATAATAATAATAATAATAATAATAATAATAATAATAATAAGAATAATAATAATAATAATAATAATAATAGTAATAATAATAATAATAATAATAATAATAATAATAATAATAATAATAATAATAATAATAATAATAATAATAATAATAATAATAATAATAATAATAATAATAATAATAATAATAATAATAATAATAATAATAATAATGTATACTTGATAAAGCGTCGATATCCGCCAAAAGGCGCTCATGGTGCATTGCAAAAAACAAGCCAGTTAAACAGTTCAAACACATCCAGGCTGGAACATATAGTACATATCAATTGCAATTGATGTAATCTTCCCCCCTCCCCAATATTCATTAACTGCAATACTGGCATAACCTGTGGGTTGTGAGGGTTTTAGAAATGAGTCATATTTGAAATCAGGCATGGTGTAATTTCTAAAAAACCCACATCCACAACATTTTATTCTTAAGTGCAATAACCATAAACTGTGGGTTATGTGTTTTTTTAAATCAAGCATGGTCAGATGGTGTAATATCTCTATAACCCCACACCCACAACATTTACTTGTGGGTTGTGGAGGTTGTCGGGGTTTTAGAACTAACCCCACTTGCAAATGTACATGCCTCCTTGTGTAAAATAAAATGAAAAAATACAGAAATGTGGAGACTATGCTTATGATTACGGCTTACCCTTCTAATACCAGGCTGCAAGATTTTATCACTCATATAATAACCTAAAATTATTGTAGGTTACAAGGGTACAAACACAATCTGAAAAACAAACCTGTTGGACTATGAACATAGTTATCAAGTTCCTTTGGTACCAATTTGTTTGCTTATTAAGATAAATGTCCATTTACCCTGCAGTCAACCCATGATAACATTTCTCACTGTCATCTAATGGTAGATTTCTTCTGCTTGATTTTGACATGCAAAAAGTTTGTGAGCAATTCACCTATCATGTTATTGCCGTTGATTTTATTAGATTATTTACCTAACAAAAATGTATAACTTGACATTTAAGCAAAGAATCAAATACAGTGTATGGTGATCAAATGTTCCGATCCCCTCCCAATAAAGGATCACTATCTTTAGTTTGCGACATTCCGGCAGCTAAGTGTCACGCTACAAGTACTATCTTTAGCTTGCGACATTCCGGCAGCTAGGTGTCACGCTACAAGTACTATCTTTAGTTTGCGACATTCCGGCAGCTAAGTGTTACGCTACAAGTACTATCTTTAGTTTGCGACATTCCGGCAGCTAAGTGTCACGCTACAAGTACTATCTTTAATTTGCGACATTCCGGCAGCTAAGTGTCACGCTACAAGTACTATCTTTAGTTTGCGACATTCCGGCAGCTAAGTGTGTATGTATACATTACACTACAAGTACTATCTTTAGTTTGCGACATTCCGGCAACTAAGTGTCACGCTACAAGTACTATCTTTAGTTTGCGACATTCCGGCAGCTAAGTGTCACGCTACAAGTACTATCTTTAGTTTGCGACATTCCGGCAGCTAAGTGTCACGCTACAAGTACTATCTTTAGTTTGCGACATTCCGGCAGCTAAGTGTCACGCTACAAGTACTATCTTTAGTTTGCGACATTCCGGCAGCTAAGTGTCACGCTACAAGTACTATCTTTAGTTTGCGACATTCCGGCAGCTAAGTGTCACGCTACAAGTACTATCTTTAGTTTGCGACATTCCGGCAGCTAAGTGTCACGCTACAAGTACTATCTTTAGTTTGCGACATTCCGGCAGCTAAGTGTCACGCTACAAGTACTATCTTTAGTTTGCGACATTCCGGTAGCTAAGTGTCACGCTACAAGTACTAACTTTAGTTTGCGACATCTCGGCAGCTAAGTGTCACGCTACAAGTACTATCTTTAGTTTGTGGCATTCCGGCAGCTAAGTGTCACGCTACAAGTACTATCTTTAGTTTGTGACATTCCGGCAACTAAGAGTCACGCTACAAGTACTATCTTTAGTTTGCGACATCTCGGCAGCTAAGTGTCACGCTACAAGTACTATCTTTATTTTGCGACATCTCGGCAGCTAAGTGTCACGCTACAAGTACAATCTTTAGTTTGCGACGTCTCGGCAGCTAAGTGTCACGCTACAAGTACTGTCTTTAGTTTGTGGCATTCCGGCAACTAAGTGTCACGCTACAAGTACTGTCTTTAGTTTGTGACATCTCGGCAGCTAAGTGTCACGCTACAAGTACTGTCTTTAGTTTGCGACATTCCGGGCGCTAAGTGTCACGCTACAAGTACTGTCTTTAGTTTGCGACATTCCGGGCGCTAAGTGTCACGCTACAAATACATTTCATCAATGATAAGAAATAAAAAAAGAATAACAGATTATCGTATGACTTAATTGTGGAACCAAAAATATAAAAATATGAATGAAATAATATCCCAATGTTTTTTGCGAAGCTTTATCATTTTAACTGTAGGGAACATTCGATGAGCAAAAATCAATTTATCTTAATAGTACAAAAAATGAGAACGAATCTGGATCAAGTTGATGTAGTTTGATCTAATTTTGAAGAATGAAGCTTGCCATGTGTAACATTACGGTGCACAGTAAGGTCAATGTTAATGTAACACATTTTTCAAAACTCCTTTTGGAGGTCCCCGATAATCCAGGACAACAGCAAGATACAAGGTTAAGACTCGTAAGCCCTGAACTTTGGCGAACTTGTAGGTACATATATTGCCATGCCATATAGACATGATACACATGAAGCAATATGAAGCACTGCGCAGAGGCAAATGTCCTATTTGATGTGCCATGGAATCTTTAAGAGAACATTTAGTAATGGCCCAATGATCTCCAACATCCTACTGCATGTTTTGCTTTGTAACACACAAACATCTTTATTTTTAATTTTCCTTTAAAAAATATATATATATATATACTTTTTCATGTATTGGTTACAATTTTACTAGTTTCTAATATGTTGTTTTCTTTTTATGCCATTTGTATTACTTTTTCATTTGTTTGATATGCTTTAAATAAAAACATTTTTTTAGCAATTTTGCTAATATTTTTCTTTTTAATTTCCTTTGAATGTCACTACCATTATTTTATTCATACTAAGTATTAGCCTATGCTTGCTCATCTTTAAGTTCCGATGTTTTATATTTTCTGTACTTTAAGCTTTTTGTGTATACAGCAGGGCCTTGTGGAAGACCAGCACTGTTGCTGAACAGGTCACCCTGTGAATAGATGGATGGATGGATGGATGGATGGATGGATGGATGGATGGATGGATGGATGGATGGATGATGGATTCTGGAATGCTCTTCCAATGGACTTAAGGAACTGTACTTCTTCTCTGTCTTTTAGAAAGAATCTAAAGACATTCTTATTTTCAAACTCTGCCTGAACAATTGCTTGCTCATACACATCATATTCTGTTGACTGTATTTCTTTGTTAATTTGTACATGTTATTGTTGTAATGCGCTTTGTATCCTCTGGTAAAAGCGCAATAGCAAATGTTCTTTATTATTATTATTATTATTATGACACAATTTATTTTACTCAAAAATGAAGCCTTTTTCATGATTGTGTGTTATTTTGAGCTCTAATGAATTATTCAATATTCGATATCCTTATTTACCTATCAGCCTATGTTGATATCTTTTAAAGAATGATTGCGTGAACCTACCCCCATCCCCTCCCGTTCACCCGCTTCGAAAACAATTTGGTACAAAAATACAATCATTCAATCCTAACACACTTGAAAATGTTATTTATAACAATTACAAGTGTGAAAACGAAACCTATCATTTTCTTTATCTAATATTAGAGTCCGTGATAACTATTTTGATCAAATACGTGTTGGCAAAGAAAACAGTTAATTATCAGTTTGATGAACAACCTTTGCTACATATTAGTAAGCAAAATGATCAAGGTAAACGCACTGTGTCGCTCATATCTAGGAAGAAATGGTGATTCTTATTTTTTTGAACAAACAATAATACTATGATCATGTCGAGTATTGTAAAGATGGGTATGAGGCAGGATTTCGCAGCACTGGAAAATCTGACCTATCAAAATATTATTAGGAAAGCAATACAATGTCAGAATGGTCCAAACATTTAGGAGAGGAAGCTCGCAAATTAGATTTATTTTATATTATTTATCTTTATTGGATGAAATATTTTTGCCACTCGTAGGGGAGTAATAAGGGAATTAGAATGGACAAGGAAACATTCTGACAACTTTGAAGAGGAAGGAGCTGACATACTTGAGTCTTCCTTCCTATCGTTTATATTGTACAGGATGAAACTTTCTACGCCGGTGAAATGAGCCTACAAATTAATATTTCCTTCTGCTCGCATTCCCTGTTACAAAGGCAACAAAGGTTTAAATTTCACCATGTTGCCCTTTTTTTTAGAGATTGTGGACAACAATGCTCGCCAATACTACCCCTCGATGAGGTCTCATCTGCTCTTCTTCATGCATAAAATACCTGGATACTGAACCAGAGCGGCGGAACCGAGGGATACAGGGGCCACGTGACCCCCACTTTCGTCAGAAGTTGTGAAAGTTCAAAAAGTGCCTTTTTCATAGAGGAATAGTGCCATCTCTCAGTAAAAGAAGTGCCCTTTTCAGAGAAGACAAGTGCCCTTTCTCATAGAAGGAAACACTAAAATTTTGAATTTTCGCGCACATAATATATTTATAATTTCCCCTAAAGACAAATTTGATGGCCAAACATCCCTCATTAGACTTGTCTTCCTAGGAAAAAATATTCACATCTGCTTACGTTTAATTTCCCATTTTAAAATAAGACCCTAACTAGAAAGGTCCTATTTAAAATAGGGCCCTTCTGTAATGTGCGAACCACCCCAAATTTTAGGAGTGGGGACTCATTGAAATGGGGCCTAAGTAAAACTTTCGACGTGGTTTCAAGCCCTTGTCCTCCCCACCCTTGTAAAGTTCAAAGGGTGCACCGTTAGTGACATAGATGAAACTGGAGTATTCTCTCAAGTAATAAAGACAGGTTCCGGCTTTATTATGTCTTATAATTTTTATTGACAAATTTGGAAAGGAACACAAACATTGCTTGTGGAAATTTCAGTAGTGGGGCATCTTTAAATTGGGGTCTGGAGAGAACAAATGTGGGCCTTGCCACTGACTCGCTGACAACTGTGTGTGAGTTTGGGCTATATTGTCTTAGCACACTGATATACCGAGTTTACTTAATTTGATTCAGCTGAGTAGACAATGGAATTCCTTCTGAACCATTCCTTAGTTCTATACGGAACCCTTATTTGATTTTAACATTTGTTTGGGATCTTAAGTATTCCGAATCTGATCAATATAATCATTATGATCTAAATCTTGTAGGTTCAGTCGATTTATATCTATAAATTTCTCATATTTTAGATCATGGTATAAAATCATCCCGAATCCTGATCTAAATTAAACATGACACAAAATTGTGTGTGTCTGCAAATTTAGAAATACGGTAACTATTAATTTTCGGACATATAAAAGCTTATAAATTGTTGTTGGAGGAACGGGGAAGGGAGAGGGGGTGACATAATTGTTCTCAAAGCTTGTAAGAATGTAAATTGAATCTAAGTCTCTTCAATTCCAATTGTATCCTGGCTTATTGATTACCAATATAATTTGCTACTTTTTGCAGCAATTTGGACAGATATACATAATGTTCTTGTTTGTTTTTCAAAAAGATAAAGCATTACATTTTTGAGGGCAGTCTTTTTCTGAACATTTTTTTTATAGTTATGGCTGATAAAAAAAGATCTAATACATGAATTACTGCTGTAAGGTGGAGAATTGTTGGCAAGCATTCCACTTAGCAAGATATTGTGGGGAGAGAGGAAAAACAATGGAAGATGCGTAATCTCTACAATTATATCACAAACCTCAAGGTGCCCTGGCGTCACTTTTATTTGCCCCTTGTGTTGGTGGGCGCCAAACGTTCGTCTAAAGGATGGGAGAATTTAGTGCCAATGCAAAATGTGTGCATGCATAGGGGAATGGTGTCAGATTTCGAAGGTGTACTTGATTGTTAAATGTGCTAGCAGTAGTTTTATCTTATATTTTAAACAAAACCAGTATTTTCACATTTATCAGAATGGTAGCATTCACTCACGTCATCCATGTCTAATGATAATACTATAGCTATATTTCAAGAGGAACACTTGTCACAAGTAAATTGCTTGACACAGCACTATGAAATATGTAACATACCAGTACGTCACTTCCGTTGAAAAGTTTAATTGTATTGCATTATAATTCTTTTCACATTATTATAAACAAATATTTCACTTTCTAGCATTTCTACTATTACAATTTAATTGTTATTTTCTTATTTTTCTGGTTTTGTTATAATTGTTGGTGTTTGATGCTTTTTACTGGACTTCTACGTTGTCTTCACCTGTCTATAAATCTCTAAATGTCGATAAAACATAATGTTACATTCTTCAGTTTTAAGTTTATGTTTTACAGTATGCACGTGATGGATCAATGGGAAGACAGCTAGCTCATTTATTCTCTTTTTAATTTCAGTCATTGATGATAAATTTTAGTTAGGTGTTGATTGTGGGTATGATAAAGATCCCCGGCAACCTGTTGCTACTGTTCAAAATCATTGGGCTCAGTTCTACAAAAGTCCTGTTGAAAAATAGCCTGAACTCTTATGAATACAATATACATTATTTTACATAACATTTCTACAATTCCACCTGCAAATTGAAATGGCTGTAAACCAGGCTCAATTTTGACTACATGTTGATTGAACATTTGGAATTAACGTGGTTTGTGATGGGCTATACTGTACCTATATTGTGGGTAATATTGCTCCCATTTGTCCATACACCTTTAATGGAATAGGGCTTTCTTTTCTGTTGTTTCCTATAAAAAATAAAATATAAATTGAAGTCTTACATTGTGATATGTGACGTATATTGTCTTTTAAAAATCCTTTTTTCCAAATGTTTGTGAAAAGTCATAATTCAGTGTTGAAGAAATTCTTACCGAAATGGAGATCTGGAGATGGTCTATGTTTTAAAAAATAAAAACAGTTTTGAATCTTTGCCATTTCCCAATACAGACAATAGCAGCAATATATGATCGTAGCTTTGTCAGTGACTTTTAGATGAAAGAAATACATTTAAAGAGCTGCATAAAGATATCCGCCAGTCACACATCTCACATATCAGACATTTAAAGAGCTGCATTAAGATATCCGCCCAGTCACACATCTCACATATCAGACATTTAAAGAGCTGCATTAAGATATCCGCCCAGTCACACATCTCACATATCAGACATTTAAAGAGCTGCATTAAGATATCCGCCAGTCACACATCTCACATATCAGACATTTAAAGAGCTGCATTAAGATATCCGCCCAGTCACACATCTCACATATCAGACATTTAAAGAGCTGCATTAAGATATCCGCCAGTCACACATCTCACATATCAGACATTTAAAGAGCTGCATTAAGATATCCGCCCAGTCACACATCTCACATATCAGACATTTAAAGAGCTGCATTAAGATATCCGCCAGTCACACATCTCACATATCAGTCATTTAAAGAGCTGCATAAAGATATCCGCCCAGTCACACATCTCACATATCAGACATTTAAAGAGCTGCATTAAGATATCCGCCCAGTCACACATCTCACATATCAGACATTTAAAGAGCTGCATTAAGATATCCGCCAGTCACACGTCTCACAAATTAGACTTTGATCAACCTAAATTCATAATTCAAAAGTTGATATTCTCTGATTTTAATAGTCTTTCAAACAAGATATAGAAATTGTCCATAGACCTTTAAAAGATTAGTTCAGTGTTCAAGCATGTCCATCTTATGTGAAAGAGGATTTCAAAAGAAACAACGTGGTGAAGAAAGCATTCAAAAGTCTTATTCCTTTAAAGATAACATTAAATAAGAGGAAAAATCACAAAATAATTAACAATAAAGAATATGCATAAACGTAAAGATAGATTAACAGACTGTCATATATGATAAATTATATCAAAAGTCCTCAAAAAAGAAATATTTCCACTGAAGATGCTAATCAATGACAATTAATATCATAAATGACTGATATATATGCAATTTTGGATATTGAGTGATTGCAAAAACTCTAGTGAGCTTAACGTGGCAATCACTCCCCTGGCTATAGAGGAAGCAAGCCACATACATACGGTGGTTACAAGTTACTAAGCTACCGGATATAGTAACTACCCCACACACACACACACACACACCCTCACCCACACCGCCCAGTTTCCATTAAACACAACTACTAATTTAAAAAATACAAATTATAAATTAAATTAAGCTAGGAGGCTCCATAGCCCCTACCCGCCCCACACACATTCACCCCAACCCTACACCAGTAACACAACCCTAAAAAGAAATAAGGAAAAAGAATATGTGCTTATGAAGTACATCTTAAGATAATACTTTAAATGGGATATAGAACGAAATGTTTTATCATGTAATTGCAGGGAATTCCAGACATTTACTGATTGGTTTCTTAAGCTCTTTTGGGCATGCATTGTTACTATTGCAGGGAAAAGAGTGAAATTCATTTCGTTGTCGAGTAGTGCAGCTGTGAATCTGGCTATTTTGGGTGTAAAAAAGTGTTAAACTTGTGGGGTATACTACTTATCATCCATCTAAACACAACTGAAGCAATACTTAGGCTAATAAGATCTGGTAACTTGAGTAAGTTGAGAGAAGAAATTAAGGGACTCGTGTGATCATATGGATCACATACTGTATGTATATATACTGTATGTATATATATATATATATATATATATATATATATATATATATATATATATATATATATATATATATATATATATATATATATATATATATATATATATATATATATATATATATATATATACATACATATACAACAAAAGTATGAGGAGTAAAGTAAAGTATGTGATCATATGATATATATCAGTCATTTATGATATTAATTGTCATTGATTAGCATCTTCAGTGGAAATATTTCTTTTTGAGGACTTTTGATATAATTTATCATATATGACAGTCTGTTAATCTATCTTTACGTTTATGCATATTCTTTATTGTTAATTATTTTGTGATTTTTCCTCTTATTTAATGTTATGTAATGTCAAGTTGTGGATAAACAAATAAATGATATGAAAATGAAAATAAATGAAATGTGTGTTTTGCGAAGAAACAAAAACAGGTATGACCATAAATGTTTCTTCAATACCATGGTTTTTCCCGACAAATAGTGAACATTGGAATTGGCCAACTATTTTTTTTTCTCTAGAGTTGGGGCCCCGTTTCCTACACATACTGTTTGAGCATAGGTGGGATTTTTTTTGTCCCACCCTCTTTTCCAAATGTCTACTTTTGTATGGTGATATTTTGCATCTTAGCGTGATTTTTGTATTTCTCCCCCACCCCCCACCTCCCCTTTCCTTTACACCCTCCCCTTTCACACACACACTTTTAGATTTTTCCCCACTTTCGGTTGGCAAATCCTGTCTCCTTTGAGATTAGGAAGCCAGGGCGAATATGTTGGCAATTGACCACCGGGCGAATAGGTAAAAGTCATAAGGAGAAGACGTACCGTAAAATGTGTGGGAGAGGTTGAAAACCTCCCCCTAATTGGGTAAAGATTTAAAATAAAATACCGAAAAAAATGCTGCCATGGTATGCTTTGTTTCAGTTGTACATATTGAAGAAAAAACATTATCAGAAGATTTGACCAAGCTGGAATCCTACTCTTTTAATTTCCTTCCTTCATGGCCCGGCGAATCAGGCTGAATCAAAGCAGCTCCTTTTTCATATATCAGTATATCAGTCCCAATATCAGTATATGCATTGGGTGGTTCACTGTTTGAAAGTGTCATGGCAAATATTAAACAAAATTTACAAAGTTTATCGGGAACTTATCCTTATGATTTATTATTGTTTATTTTAGACAGTTGAAACATGATTTAAAGGATGGCATTGGTGTCAATAATCTCAAGCGTTTGGCAAATCCTTATTTTCTCGGCTCGTGCAGGTAAATATCTTTGGATGGGTTCAAACTAGGTCAGCTAATGAGAGAGGAGAACACGTAATCTGTTCAAATTGTTTTCGTATGCCCGTCCAGAATTTGTGGGGGTGGAGTCAAAAGTATGTGTGTTCTTTATTTTTTCTATTTTTTTTTTGGGGGGTCACAAAATCACGAAAAGATGCAAAATAAATCACCATGCAACAGTATACATTTTGGAAAATAGTTGGGGTGGGGCAAGTGCTCCTTGCTTCTTAAATCCAGCTTACGCTCAAACCATAGGCCTAGCCTATGTGTAGGAACCGGGCACCAGGGGCGTTTCCTCACTTTTCCGAAAACTGACAAAAGTTTCCTGTTTTTAATCAAAAGTGCCCCTCAATTACTGTCTCCCCTCCCTTGCCCAAGTTCCTTCCGACACCCTTGGCCATGGCCCCTATCCCTCGGATCCTATCACCACTTGTATTATTCTTTCAAACATTACCATATTATCAGTATCATGCAAATTGAGGGACGGGACATCAAGGCTCGGTTTGTTTGAATATTTTTACTTGCTCCCACCTACCGAATATCTTATTCAGATTTTGTATTTTTAAATCTTAAATTATTAGCCATTTAATTGCTTCCCAAACTTCCTTCAGAGAGAACTTATTCCATCATCTCATGGACGTGTTGCGCACATGTACGTTAGGAAGTTCGTCTCAATTTAACTATCAATAAACTTTTACTGAACAGTAACATATGCGTATGTGTAAACACTGATTTACTCGATTTGTAGACCGCGCAAGAAAATGTAGGCCAAAATAAATTGTAATAATTTGGAACAAAAACATTGAATATTGGTTTATTTCTTACTGAGTCTACTTTCTAAACAACTAGTTTATCTGCCTCTGGTCATTTCCATAAGTAAAGAAGAAGTAAATTAATTTGAAATGGAAAGGATGTTTGTGCAATAAGCCTGGCCCGTTGTCCAGAAGGTCAACTCATGGCGTATGAATACATGTAATAAAAGAAATTTGTTTACGATGCGAATTGCGTCATGAGCTTGGAAATTTATCGTGTAATTTAATAGGTAAGGAAGTAATGCAACTCGGAAGCGGGGGTACGAAATATGATCACCCGACCAATTTTATGTTAATGGTCGGGTGTTTGGGACACATGTTTAATGCGCCCTTAGGATCGCAATGTGTACTTTTGGTACACTTTCAACCATTTTAGTTGCTTCATGACCCATATATCCTTTAATTAAGAATATGAAAATTGTATTCTTTTCATGGATTGAATGTTTTTTATTTCAACCATTTTGAGACATCAAAAACAACAAATCTTAAGAAGCGGGGGCTTCGACATATGGACTCCACGCAATCTAGAACGCGCGCGCATAGTCAGATAGCGTGAGCACACTAGGAACAATTTTGGTAAAACATTCCTGGTTAAAATAATTCCACCACGTTCCTCGTTATTTTCATGCCATTTCGATAGTTTTAATCTTTAACATAACTATCCTGGTGAAAAATTATTATCTCATTGGCAAATTTTGTCCAGCTAGTGAGACACCGCTTCTGATTGGCCAATTTTGCCTCGAAGCATTCTGCTGTTGTTTTTAAAGTATACTTCAAAGATTCTTAACCTACATTATCCCATGCTTATTGGAAATTTAAATGACAGGGCGAAATCGGAATTCATTGCAATGGCGACAAAAATCAACAAAGAACAAAACCACCATTTACACAATACATTACAAAGTCATCTAGCACGTTCAAACAGAAACCTTCGAAACCCTAACATAGTGCCAAAATACAGAATACACGTCTACAAAAATTCATTCATTTACCGTGCGGCAATTTACTTACAGACAGGAGAGTTAGAATTACTGTTTTAAACCTTTTATCTTTAATTTTTCTCCTTATTTATTTATTCATATTCTTTTATTTTCTGCTATGTGCTTTAATATGTATATGCATGTACTTTTTCCTTTTTACAAATGTTTTAAATTTGTACTGGAATATATAATAGTAATTACATCAGAAGTTCAACTTAACGTTCGCGTGTGAAGTCGGCCTGTCGGCAAAATTGATAAATTTGTGTCAGATAAATCAAAAAAGACGTTTTTCCATTGCCGTCACTTTTTTTAAAGGTTTCTATCACATTTCTATTGGCATGGTTGGTATTTATTTGTCTTCGAATTCCATGAGTAAGCAGGCCGCATGTCATTTGGTCTAGTACTGTATGTAACTCAGTGTAATGCCTAGCGTTAGCCTATAACACTAGGCTTACTCACAATATTACACTACAGATGAACACTATATAGCCTAGGCCTAGGGCTAATCATAATCAACTGGGCACGTTTTTTTATTTACTTTTTAAATTTGTTTTGTGCAGTATATTGCATTGACTGCACGAGCGACCGCCGCTATCTAGATATACTGCACCAGTACCGCGTAGGATTTTTGCCCCCCCCCCCCCCACTTAGTTATGCCGATTTTGTTGCTAGGCAAATTCGTGTGGTGATTGGTTGCAAAAGCTGTCAATCAACCAACTCAGAGAGGTTAATCAAGTTAAGTTTTTCCTTTCAGTAAAATTGTCACTCCTGTTAAAAATATATGCATTATTGATTCAGATATAAGTATACACTCCTGCACACCATACCACATACTCCACAAAGAATACACCGAATGGCATGAACTTTGCAACCAAATGTAAAGTAGTTAACCATATATGTTGAACTTAGGCAGCAAACTGTTAATGTAAATATCTGCATAACTGAAAGGGTTAGTTCAGGGGTCAAGCAAGTCCATCTTATATGAAAGAGGACTTCAAAAGAAGAAAAAATGGTTAAGAAAGCGTTAAGGAGATATTCAAGTTTAAAGTTTAGTATCAATTGTGCAGAAACGACTGAAATCAGGCTAGTTGTGACGACAGCCTCAAATTCCTTATAATACTGATGCATTTTATCAAATTTTGTCCTGCGATTTTGTGGCTTGATACCCATTGAATATGTCAGGAAAATAGTAAAACAGAATCTAAAAAGGGTAATAATGATTTACCACGTGAAGAAAATTCGAAGAAAAATGATTAAAATAATAAAAGATTTTCCTAAAAATACATTAACAAATGTTAAGAATGTGAGGATTAGGGTGCCAAACTTTCATTGTAGACTTTCATCAGTCATTTCTACACAGATAAGACGAGAGCTTTGTCTTTTAGAGCTCCACAACAGAATAAGATTTTTGAATGCTTCCTTCACCATTTTTTAAGCCCTCTTTAATATAAGATGAATTTGCTTGACCCCTGAACTAACCCTTTAAAGTGTATGGACGTGTATCAATTTGTATATTGGAAAAAATAACATATCTGTATAGAAGCCATCTCTCATCGATCATTTTGTTCTTTCTGCCAACAAACATGAGTCCAACCGCCATCTTTTCGATGAGAAATAAAACCTAAAAGCATAAAAACGACACTTAAATATGGCGTTTTTATACGGAAATACCGCCTCACAGCCACCAATTCAAAACTGTTTGCGCATTTCCTTAACTTTCCGAGCAGTTTGAGGGGCGGAGGGTTGGACGGTGTTAAGGCGGCCTCTCCGTATGCGGAATTACAACGGCGTAGACGGCGTCGTTCAACAACTTAAATATTGCGTAAATGGTACCATTCAGACATGAATCCGGCACGCGGTTAGGCAAGGAAATGCGAATAGTTTTTGCTGTGATTTGCACCGTTTTTTAATTTTGAAAACGATTTTTGAGTTATGGATGATAAAAGTTTGACCAATTCTTAATTCATGCTAAATTTGTTATGTATGGCAGGTTACATACAGCTGAAAATCTGTATCTAATTCTTTAAATTTCTTCTGCAGTCACTACAAATGAGGCAGGCAAGTACTTTTCGTGCACTGAATTGAATGGGGAATGGTTAATATTAAAAACTATTTTGGTCAGAACTTTTTGCACCACTTCAAAGAATTATGCTAGACATCTCAAAAACAAAGTATTTACAAACGAAAACACCAATATAGGAATAGCCTTGTAATTCATCACACATCATTGACTGATGGACTATTCAAGTTGACTTTCATGGTTTGTTATGGGTTTTAAAGCAATTTAGTTAATGTTGTCTCTAAACGTCCATTCCTTCAATGAGTTCAACCTATAACTTAAGGTATATATGACAAGTTATAATCCCATTGGAAGAAAGACTCGTCCGGATTTCAATAAAAATGAATGTTGGAGTCAGTTCATGTTTAAAGTGGGTAAACAATTTTTTTTAGAAAAGAGTGTGTTCAAAACAAGTTGTTTACCAAGCTCAATTTTGATAGCATGTTAGTACTCACATACAAATTGTTTAATCACGTGACTAGCAAACGAAGTCTCATATCTTTGCATTGTCTTCTAAAACGCCACAGTATGATATTCTTCATAAAAGAAGACTGTTATACCATGGATGTAGCCAGGGGGTGGGGTGGCGTGGGAGAGAGGGGGCAGGGGATGATCACTAGTTTCCCCAAATATTACATATTTTTCTGCGCCCTACCCCTCCCCACCCACCAAACCAAAAGACTGGCTACCAGTGGCGTAGCCAGGAGTTTCATATTGGGGGCGTTGAATTGAATTGAAGAGACACGATATTTAGTGGCGTAGTTTAGATGACACCGAAGGTGTCACATCGAGCGCAAAGCACTGGACTTGTGGGTTCGGTGACCAGGGGCTCGCTGAAGGGCCCCTGGTGGGGTCCAGTTGCAGAGCCCTGACAGGGTCCAGGGGGCGAAGCCCCCAGAAGCTCTCGCAAAATTGACATTTCAAGGGGAAAAAGTATGTCACAACGCATAGTAAGAAGGTGTATTATACAAATCAAAATTCATGTCAATCAGAGCTATAATATTCCATATACAAAACACAAAGTGCAAAGCAGTGGACTTGTCGACATTGGGTTTAGGGGTCCGTTTAAGGGCCCCTGTATGAATCCAGGGCGAAGCCCCGTAAGTTCTCGCAAAATTGATATTTCAAGGGCAAAAATGTATGTCACAACGCATAGTAAGGTGTATTATACAAGTCAAAATTCATGTCAAAAGAGCTATAATACACCATATACAAAACACAAAATCCAAGCGCAAAGCGCTCGACTTGTCGGCGTGAGGTCCAGGGACCCGCTTAATGGCAATGGTGGGGTCCAGGGGCGAAGCTCCGGTAGGGGACCAGGGGCGAAGCTACGGAAACTCTCGCAAAATTGACAATTCAAGGGCAAAAACGTATTTCACAACGCATAGTAAGAAGGTGTATCATACAATTCAAAATTCATGTCAAAGAGAGCTATAATACACCATATACAAAACACAAAATCATGAAAACGCATAATGTGGAAATATAATGTTTTATTGTTTACGTTTGTACATGGTTAGGTTTAACGTCACTCTTTGAAAAAAGAAAGAAAGGTTTGTGTAAATGTTGTCAAAATGAGCCTGTTCTGTATCACGTGTACTCTGACACCCACCTCTCCCTCCCCTCCCCCTCCCCCTCTCTCTGTCTTAGTTGATGTATTTAAATACAAAATATTGCAAATGTTTAATATAATATTACCGAAGAACCTTTTTCTGAGAAAGTGCCCTTTTGAAATCTAAAAACATAATAAGCACCTGGAATGTCAAGGCTTGAACCGACGGCACCAATCTGAACCGATGGATTCAAATCTGAACCGACGGATTAAAATATTAGGGTGGGGGTGAAGACGATCGCCTCCTCGCCCCCTTCTGGCTACGCCACTACTGGCTACACCCCTGTATACCGAGTAATTTAATAAACTATAACGAATAATGTAATACCAATGTGTAATGTAATACTTTTCTCGCATACTATTACACTACGTGTTTTCTAGGTACATGGAATTGATTTAAAATCCACTAAAAAAACAAGAAGAAAGCAAAAACAATCATCAAAATTGGTTAAAGAATTGTCCATTTTACATCTTTTTAACGATTTGTGTGCATATATGGGCAAATATGCATTTTTTTGTGTTACCCTTGTGATATATGAACGAGACATATATTATAATTTCTTATATAAATCTATTGCTTTTTAACCCTCTGTCATTTCTCTTTGAAAAAAGGGTACGGATAATTATAATGAGGTGGATTTGATCTTCACCATACCCTCAAGAAATCTTAAGCTGGAGAAGACATTTTGAATATTTTCAAGGTCTGACATTAAGGAAAGAAATATAAAAAAATATAAAAACATTTTGATGTATTTTCCAGTTCATACATCTCATTTTTTCAATGTATATAAATGTTAAACTTGTATTAATCATAACTTAAAAGATTCACATGCTATTTCAAAATTCAAATACTATTTAACTCAAGAATTTAATACTCTTTTTGGTACGTGGTTGAAAACAAAAGCATTGTACCTGTCCAGGTTATATATCTTTGAAGTTTCATTATTACATTAAACGGAAATTGGACACCAAAAACGCAGCGGATTTTTTTATTACGTTATGCGGAAATTTTAATTACGTTACGCGGTTACTTGACATACTTGACTTAGTCCACTTCGCTCCGGTTGGAGCATTCAGTGCGCCTTCACGATTTCACGTTTATACTGAAAAACGTAATCCTAAAGTCTTTTGAGGTTCACGTGGGCAAGTGGCGATTATATTAAATAACCTCCCACCCCCTCCCCTCCCATTGAGAACAGGAAAATCGTGGGGTTTCTGAAGGTGGCAAATCCTGGGAGTGAGATCAGAAGGTGGGAATTCCTGGAGGAGTAGGGGAGTTTTGAAAGTGGGATGAGGTATCTAGAAAATCATTTCCTCAACCTGGGAGGGGGTCTCGAATATCAGTTCCTCAACCGGAGGAAGGGGTGTGTTTTGAAAATCAGTTCCTCAACGGGGCCGGGGAGGGGGAGGTTGTCAAGAATACCAGTTCCACAACGGAAGCGGGCTCTGAATATTTCTGGAACTGCCCAAAATTGGTCAGACCTCAGCATAAAATAAGTTCGGCTACTTTAAATTAAAGGCCTAACAACAATTTCATTGATATGACCATGCATGGAAGCAAGAATTTCTCCCAGTCGTGAGAAATTGTTATTCTTATTCCTGGCTATCAGGTTTCCAAATTCCATAGAGCTCAACTCGAAATAGCTATAGATCTGTAGATCAGCAACCGTGACAGTTATTGTAATAGAGCTTCAAACACAGGGGGACAGTAGTGATGAAACCCGAAAGCCGAATTTCTTGTTACACTAGCAATAAACCAAGGAGCTGCCATGAGGCAATTCCAAAATTCCCACGTTGCGCCGCACAATTGGGTTTGCATGCACATGGAAATGGCAAGGGCAAAAGTGACTTTTGTACATAGAACTGAAACATCGATAAATCATACATAAGGTTTTGGAATATCACAAATGGCATGTTTAGAGTCAGGGGCGTAAGTAATACCTTTAAAAAAATTTTCAACGAAAGGCACTTCTTGTCCCCTTTCCCCTTGACGATGTGTAACCCAATGAAGAGCACTTCTTTCACCCGTTGCCCCCGTGGTGCAGGCGCTATCGACGACGACGACAAGTGAACACACAATTACAATGACGGGGTCGTCGCCTGCGTATTCGGTTATGATAGAAACAATGCTATCACGAAACGCTTAATACGACCCGGACGAGAACACAGGTACGACGTACGGACAGACATAACATCGACAACCAAGTCAATGTCCACGGCCTTTGATAACCCAGTTGTCGTGCACTGGCGTACAGGCGCTATCGGATGTGAGCGCCTTTTTATATACTTATAACATGGTATATTGCACAGCCGCTGTCATGGCAGCCATGGAGGAAGTCCCATATAGCCTCCCGGTTCTTCTTTGTATTAGATGTGAGAAGTAATACAATCATTACAAGTACTTCAGTTCATTCTTTGAACTCGTTCTTAGAAATGTCCATAATATAAGCTACATATCGGGTGAAGTCAAAAAGAAAAATTCTACGCAACCAAAAGGTATTCGCGGCTCCATCGACTTTCCGGTGGTTTTATCCCTTTGCAGGGCGAGGAGCAAATGAGGATGGCGAAGGGACGAGGGCGAAGCCCATAAGAAGTGTTGCGATGTTAACCATTTTTTTGGCTGCATAATAGAACATAAAGTGTTGTTACTTTGGTATACCCAATGGGAGATTTATTAAAAATTTGCAAATAACAATCCAAAACTTCAAGGTGTTAACAGCCTAATGTTAGTAAATACTTATGGTGCAACAGCCTCATAAAAGGAGTATAGAAATTCACATATAAAATTAATCGTTATTACAGTATTATGCGATAGGATTTCACAAATTAAATACATTTTTATCTTTATTGTTCATTGTGTACCAAACTTTTACAACTTCTAACCTTTTAGTAACTACGAATTTCTATAATAAAAACGACAAGTGTAAATATCTAGCAGCCTTGTAAACATCGGTAAAAGACATTCATTACAATACAACATTGGTTTTCCGTCCATGAAAAGTTAAGCAAATATACATTAAAAGCAATTAAAATTAAAGCAATTAAAAAAACATAACAATTAAATTGTGAACTAAGTCTTTCAAAATGATAACGAAGTTTGACACGACATCAATCTCGTCTCGTTTATGTCTTTTAAAAATTCTTTTAATATTCCTTTTTTTCTTAAAGCGGTGAGCATTTCACAGGTTTATAACGTACATGTTTTTATTGTAAAGGAGCAGATCATTAATCATCATTTGAACAGAAAATTTAGTTTTTGAGCTACATATTTATCAAAGTGTGATCAATTTTAAATTGTGTGATGTATTACTAGCGAACTTGGAGGACAGCTAAAAAAAATGTATAAATCTTTAATATCCGTCGTAAATATCAGTTACTGAAAGTGGTGGAAAGTCTATTCCGTTTAGTATTTGATTTGGGGTAAAGGAAAGACTCAAAAACGTTCAGCCAGAATCTGCTGCAACACCTGACAGAATTGTGCAAGATCGACATTATGGAAAAGATTAACAAAAGAAAATACCAAGGTCGACAAACTTGCATATTGATGCCTGAAATTTCAAAACGCTGTAAAAGCACGGTCCATTTCAAACATATTTGGATGAAATCTTTACCTTTTTCATGGTTTTTTGTTATATTATGAAGCACTTCTATATCCCTTTTTGGAAGGTTTCGGCACTACATTTATTTCCGAGAAAGTATTTAACAGCGCACAGTGGGGGTGGGGTAGGAGTGGGAGGAGTGGGGGAGTGGGGAGTTGGGGAGGGGAGTTGGGGAGGGGGAGTGGAGTGCTCAGGTGCATGATATTGTTACGGGGTGCAGATTTTTTAATTGTGCGCTTGATTAAAGAGTGACTGGCGACTTCGTTACACTGCTTTAATCTTCAAAATGTAATAAGGTTCCGTTAATGATCCAAGCAACTATCAGGTGATTCCCGTTAGGGGTCACCTGATGTATAAAGTTTTAACTACCATCTTGGGTACTAGATTGAAAGCATTTATAGGCCTAGACTATATTGGTTCGATAATTATATTCGATATAGGGAGAACAAGCAGGATTTCATGCTGGTTATTCAAAATGTATCATTTCCCCTTGTATTGCTAAAAAGATTAATTCAGTGGTCAAGCATGTCCATCTTATATGAAAGGGGACTTCAAAAGAAACAAAATGGTGAAGAAAGCATTCAAAAATCTTATTCTGTTAAAGGATTAATTCAGTGGTCAAGCATGACTGTCTATCTTATATGAAAGAGGGCTTCAAAGGAAACAAAATGGTGAAGAAAGCATTCAAAAATCTTATTCCGTTAAAGGATTAGTTCAGTGGTCAAGCATGTCCATCTTACACGAAAGAGGACTTCAAAAGAAACAAAATGGTGAAGAAAGCATTCAAAAATCTTATTTCGTTAAAGGATTAGTTCAGTGGTCAAGAATGTGTATCTTATATAAAAGAGGACTTCAAAAAAAACAAATGGTGAAGAAAGCATTCAAAAATCTTATTCCGTTAAAGGATTAGTTCAGTGGTCAAGCATGTCTATCTTATATGAAAGAGGACTTCAAAGAAACAAAATGGTAAAGAAAGCATTCAAGAAATCTTATTCCGTTAAGGAGATATTCAAGTTTAAAGTTTGGTGTCATTTCTGTAGAAATTTAACAGGAAATGTTTCGTTTTTGTGGATTACATAAACCATGAGAAAACAAAAGTTTCACCAAATTGGTACACAATTGACCATTCTATAGCATTCTGAATTGTATAAGGCCAAATTATAAAAACACCTGCATATTTTACTGTTTTATTTAAATTTTGTCACATCACAAAAACCTACGATTTTCCTTATGTTAAGCTTATAGTTTCTAATACTTTACAAATATAATTTTAATTGAATGAGAGCAGGTGAAATATTCCCAAGAGGTTTTGAATCTATATCATAACTTCATTCAACCTTAAGCAGGATAATACAGTCTGATGATTTCCAGTGACTGAAATTTAAAGTATTAGTTCAGTCAACTTTAATGAAAACAAAATGGGAAAAAAATTAATATCTTGCTTTGTTTAGAAGATATTAAAGTTTTGTAAAACTTTTCTGGAAACGACTGAGGTCAGACTAGTTGTGACGTCATCAGCCTCACATTCCTCAGTCTATATGTGTTTTATTATTGGTCATCAGGTTTGTCACTTTGAAAAAATGTAGGCAGGCACTAATGTAGCCAGGATTTTTGTTTGGAGGCCAACCATGAGCGGCGAGAGGTATTTTTGATGGGGTGGTAACCGAAGGTATGTCGCCTTAAGGCGACATTGCGGGTCTGCCTAACGGTCCTTGGTGTGGTCCAGTGGCGAAGCTCCGGTGGGGTCCAGTGGCGAAGCTCCGGTGGGGTCTAGGGGGCGAAGCTCCGGAAGCTTTGAGGAAATACGCATTATAGAAATATAAAATGCGTTAAAATTGAAGCCAAATTGCGTGGTGTGTTTTCAAGGGGCGAAGTTCCAGAAAGTTACGGGACAGGATGGGAATTAGGCACTGGCGTAAGTCAAGATTTTTTCTTTGGGTGGAGGGGGAGGGGGAACTGCTGTGTGATATGTGTCACACAGTCTGAAGGTGTGCATTATATATAGAGTTTGTAAAGCCCTGGGTTTTATATACTGAACTGAAACACACATGACATTTAACTTTTCAGTAAAACTTGCTCCCCTGTGCTCCCCTGTAGGGCGAAACGTATATTTGTTATGTGTAATTTATTTTTGGTGGGATTGAGGGCCATGACTCCTGCTCCTCCATCTCTGGCTACGCCAATAGGTACTAGGTGTAATGTCTGGAAGTTTTATATTGAGTCCTCTACTTTTCTTAATCCTCATTCATGCCATGGGGTGTGGGGGTTGCCACCAAAGGTGTGTGGTGTGAGGGTGTCAAAGTTACAAAGTAAAGTTAACTCCATCTTGCATCCGTGATTCCGCCAATTATTAATAATACGGATGTTTCACTGGGCTCAAGGATTTGTCAATTTCCTGGTGACACTCTCTACCGGTGTACAGGACTGTTGATGATGCTAGGGAATCGTCACTGTTTGCAACGTGGTCTGGATAAGTTGTATTTTAGTCCCATACGTGGCAGTTGTTTTCAATGTTGATCGATGGAAACTTTTCCATTTTGGTTCAAGTTATTTGGGTATTGATTACTGCATAAATGGTACAGTCACCAGTTGAAGGTTTGTCATGAAGTTAGGGATCTTATCCGTCACGATAAATAGCAAGATGAAACCTAAACCGTGTGCGTTAATAGATGCAAGAGCACATACGATTCTTGGTTTGATTATAAGATTTGTTTTCTTTTGCTAGAGAGGTTATTGTTCCTAATATATATATATATATATATATATATATATATATATATATATATATATATATATATATATATATATATATATATATATATATATATATATATATATATATATATATATATATATATATATATATATATATATATATATATATATATATATATATATATATATATATATATATATATATATATATATATATATATATATATATATATATATATATATATATATACAGTTAGTCGGGATTCAAGGAGTTATCGCATTAAGCCGTGTAAGCTTACAGCATGATGTCAAAATTATTTTGTATGTATTTCTTTGAAAATTAGTTGCCTTTTTCTAAAATATTGTAACCATTGATTGTTTCATTATTGCGATAAGGTATAACATGCACTTTACACGGCATGCTTTTGCACATCTGCGCATGTACCTTACACTTTTGAATAGAGGAGAAATGATTTTTGACTTTATACAAATACAAAAAAGAATTATCTAAATTGGATCTACAATTATGACAGCACACTTTATACGGAAAGGTCACTTTTCAACAGTCCGGTTCGTACTCCCGATCGGGAAAACAGTTTTGGTTTTCCAATCAGGAGATACTTTACAGAAGTATCCCACAATGCATCTATCTAAATTCAAAGTTTATATAGGAATAACATAAGAATCAGACACATTTCGAACGCGGAGAACTCAACCGCTGCGAAGGGTTCAAATTTTTCTTCACGGTATGAAATAATATTATATGAATTATCTTTTCACCGTGCGCTTTTAAAATTCACCACGGAATTTTCGAGAAATTTGAGGAAAAATGCTGACTTCTTATTGTGTGTTACAGTTAGACAGTCGCTCTTTACAAGATTTTCTATTAAAGAAAACATTTTGAAGTTTTGTTCGGAATTTATTTTTTTGACAAACATTGTAATAAATATTATCAGTCAAGTCAAACTTTTTTATCATCATTTTATTAATTTAAAAAAACGGAGTGTTAAGAGATACACACATCAAGCGACCAAAGGCTATGGCGAAGCTTCGTTACTGAGTAGCCTCGTACTGCGCATGTCCCGATCTCCCGAACTAGCGAACTCTGAGATCTACCGATCGGGAGTAAGAATCGGACTGTTCAACACACTGGTGAAAGTGCTATAGCTCCTTAACGGAATATGATATTAACATGAATTTTCATAGTCCTCTATCATATAAATGACTCGGCATAGACAGACTGCAGTAGGTTCATCGTTTAATCTTGTAATGGGTGAATACTATAGAACGCGCGGAGGGCAAATAATCGGAGGTGAAATTTGTACGTCGGACATTTTAGGCGGACGGTAAAATTAGTCAGACGGACATTTTTGGCGGACAGTAAAATTAGTCGGACGGACATTTTAAGGCGGACGGTGAAATCAGGCAGACGTTAAAATTAGTCGGACGGTAAATATAGAAGGGGCGCTGTTTAGTAATTGAAAAACTAAATTCACAATGCAAAAAAAGGGGGGATATGGAGCCGGAGGAACAAAAGAGATAGGTATAGGTATGTGAATGCAGGGGTTAGACACCTCCAACCCTCTCAGTATAGGTGTTGCTCATAAAGTGATATGATATATTTTTGTTTTGTAATATTTTTGAAAGCAAGACTGCATGCACGGTTTCGTCCTTATTCGGGGCTCGTCAGTGGCTCTGAACATGCCAATTTTTCAAGAAACAACCAAAGTGTCCTCTCTCGGGGGTGTGTGTGTGGGGGTAAGATAGTTAATCAAGAAGAGTCGTTTTCAAGGCCCTGTAGAATTGCGATTATTTCTTGATCTATTTCCTCGAGATTAATTTCCGACCTTTTTTAATTTTCTCACCGTCCAGTCGTCATGTTCCTTAAGAGCTGTTTTTACCAAAATGTCCTTCGACGACGACGAGTGAACACACAATTACAATGACGGGGTCGTTGCCTTCGTAATCGGTTATGATAGTAACAATGCTATCACGAAACGCTTAATACGACCCGGACGAGAACACAGGTACGACGTACGGACAGACATAACATCGACAACCAAGTCAATGTCCACGGCCTTTGATAACCAGTTGTGGTACACTGGCGTGTCAACCAAACCCATGCTTGAACCCAGGGTCTCGTGGTCTATAGACAGGTATAATAACCGCTACACCACAGTAGGTAGATGAGCTCTTTTATAGGCGATGATAGTTGGTGTCGGAAGAAGAAAAAATCAGAGTTGGCTGATTTTCAATCAATTTCCAATTATCCATTAACGCCGACTTAATGTCTGTAGTGCAAGTAATCGGGCTATAAGTCAACTTGAAAACCAGTGGGGGCTCCGTTTTTGTGAGCATCTGTTTGTGTAATAACTCTTGCCTTTTATAATGATCGATATCATCGACAAGTGGAACAAAATCCTTGTCAGTCTAGCCTCTTTCTAGTATTTTTGACTGACAGGCTTGCACCTTTTCAAGGAATTTATTCTCATTATTGCAAAGGCGATTATAACGTAAGATTTCACCTTTAATAAATCCTTTGAAGCAGGATAAAGGATGAGAGGAGGTTCTTTCCAAGTATTGGAAAGGTTCGGTTGCTTTTGTATGACTTTTTATGTCTAGCGCTCCCTCTATCGCAAATATGTTACCATTAAAAATGGTTACGTCTAGGAAGTTTAAAGTATAATCTGAGTAATCACAGGTAAACTTAAGGGATTAGTTCAGTGTTCAAGCATGTTTGATCTTATATGAAAGAGAGTTCAAAAGAAACAAAATGATAAAAAAAAGCATTCAAAAATCTTATTCCGTTAAGGAGATATTTAAGTTTAAAGTTTGGTATCAATTGTGTAACCCTTTTCATAAGTGTCCATTGTAGGGAACTAAGAGTTTATACGTAAGCAAAACACAATGATAGAAACAGCATGCATACACCACAGATACTCTAAAAAAAGAATGGTCAGATTTGACCATTACATGGTCAAGTTTGCACTGAACCAATGTTGGTCAAAATTAAACGACCATAACGTGGTCAAAATGAACCATAATATAATAATTATGGACAAATTTGACCATATTGTGGTCAAATTTGTTGTTCAATTTGACCAAGGTTGGTTCAGTTCAGAGTTGACCAAGTTGTGGTCAAAATCTAACCATTCCTCTTTTAGAGTGTAGGGCCAGGCTTAGAAAATTGCTTGTTTGTAGTGACAAGTGTCCATTGTAGGGAACTAAAAGCTTATAGGTAAGCAAAACACAATGCAAGAAACAGCATGCATACACCACAGATAGGTCCAGGCTTAGAACATTGCTTGTTTGTAGTAATAACAGCTTCTATTTTCAAAATGGATTTATATTGTCAAAATGGACTGGAATAAAGCCTTCACATTATCATTATACTCTTTTTTAGTACTTAACACACTCTGTACCAGAATAGCAAACAAAAAATTTGTTTGCTATTCTGGTACAGAGTTTTTTTAAACTACCAAAAGAGGAGTATAATGGTAAAGTGATGTGAAGGCTTTATTCCAGTCCATTTTGACAATAGAAATCCATTTTGAAAATAGAAGCTGTTTAATCCATCTTATTCTGACAAAGTGGGTCGGTAGGTAGGTAAAAATAAATGATTTTGGTAAAATTCAAGCTTTTTCATACCTGGTATATACTAAAACGCTATCATTTCAGATGAAACTAAAATGATCGCACTCTGTAGAGCGCATACCTCCGCCCTTGTTCTTTTCCCACCATAATACATTCTACCTCAGAAACTCTTGACCCACCAAGTTATAAGCCCAAACAATCTTCTTCTTACAGTTGATCTATTTTGCCATTTACATTCTAAACACTTAAAGGATTAGTTCAGTGGTCAAGCAAGTTTATTTGATATGGAAGAGGACTTCAAAAGAAACAAAATGGTGAAGAAAGCATTTGAAAATCTTATTCCGTTGAGGAGATACTCAAGTTTGAAGTTTGGTATCATTTGTGTAGAAACGACTGAAATCAAACTAGTTGTGATGTCATAGCCTCAGATTCTTCAAAAAATGTATATAATAATAAATAATTTATATATTTTCTATGAGTGTTCTGTTCGCGATGCGAACAACTATTTAGCCATTACTTTAAGAGCAGAACTAAAGTGTGTTGATTATTCATGAGGTTAAAGTTTGATAAAAATGTTGACTTGTTCGTTGAATCTATTTAAATGTACATGAGTTATTAGCCAATCAGCTGTACGACAACCATAGAAGTAATATGACGGCCGAAACATAAACAATACGAGTGACAGAAATTTTGAAGGTCCGACTGGGCAAAACCTTTTTCGCCAAAACAAGCATAAAGGATCTTCTATTTTTGTATTTTTGAGCACTACAACAACTTCAAAGAACTAGTTACGTATAATAATTAAAGCAAGAAAGGTTTTCGCTCATTCGACCATGGGCCTAAGTTTGGTAGCCTAACGTTCAACACACCTGCACCTTTATGTATGGAATATGTAATTACCCACTACACGCCACCAGTATGTCAAAAAGTGTATTGTGGGATGTGACTAATAGCTAGTCACTGGCATAGGTGAGTGATTTTCGCAGAATAGGTATATAGGGCACAGTACGGTTTCACTTTCTGGGGGTCACTAGTTTCAACTTTCATTAGCCTATCCAACGTTAGCCTATCCAACGTTAAGCCTAGGCCATAACGTTAGAGTCAATGGAAAGGCCTAGCTTTTTCACTTTTTGGCAGATAATTGTTTATGAGTCAGAGGAAAATATCTGAAACTCAAATATGTTGAACATGATGAAATAACACAAGATTCTTGTGAGAATTTGCCTGCATTAGGCCTAAGCGGTTAACTTTTTTCTAACTCCTTGAGCCCTTTTATATAGGCCCTAACGTTAGGCCACACTCGAAACACCAACCATAGGGGTCATTAACGTTAGGCTCTTTATATGCAGTACCCGCCATTTCCACGGGAAATTCATAACTAAAAAAATTCCCCGGCCTACCCATGGTAATTTGTTCTATATTGGCAACTCCAAAATGTACTCGACGGTCATTTCGATCTAGAGCTCTGACATGTGTTCTCATAGCAATTCGGAAAGTGGAGAGTACATGTACTTACAGTGGCGTAGCAAGCATTAAAAACGTGAGGGTCCGAGAAAGTCCTATACCCCCTCCCATAACAAAGTGTTCAAATTTAGCGGCCCACTTCTGAGAGTGATTTTGATGTTTAAAAGATGAGAGTGATTTTGATGTTTTTCTCAAGTTTTGAAAATTCTTCGAAAAAGTGCGGGGTTCGGACCTATCATTCCTCCTGGCTACGCCACTGCATGTACATGATATGTTTTTTAAAAACTTTTGCAGGAGAATAAAAAAGAAAGTGAAATCAGAAGGCAACGTTTGGGTGCCATCTTCACTCGGGCCTGTCTATTTGCAACATTGCCAATCCGGTCATGTTGGTCACGTGACTGCTGATGAATATGCAAGCATATTTTGAATATGCATGTCTTAGTCCTTGCAATCTGACACTACTAAAATAGTTAACCGGTTAATAAAGACTCAAATATAGATAACTGTGGTTAGATATGGAGCAAAAGGTGAGAAGAAAATAATGTAAACATAGCAATTAATTTAAGAAAGTATTACAAACTATTGGGTGAGATATACAGTAGATTTCCACTTATTGGGAGTTAGGAATGATGGCCTGATATAATCGTGTTCATAATTCATAGGCCTATGCTACGGAGAATAAAATTACCTTGCAGTTAGGAACAAAGTTGATAAGTGTAAAATCATTCTCATTGTTGGCAAGAGGTTGAAAATCATCATTTAATAAAAATTAAACAGATGAATGATGACTTAGATTATCTAGCCTACAAATGTACAATATTTCTGATCAAAGCTATAGCTATAAACTGACCATGCTAACCTTCAAATTTTCCAAAATCTTTTGGAGAAATAAAAAATAGCCACAAAACCTTGTGGCTGTTGCAACTTCAAAGGTCTCAATAACCTCTTCAGCTTTTTCTTTGCTGCTAACGAGCCCTAAATGTCCACTTAAAGCAACTTCAAACCCATGAGTTATGGTAATTACAATTTGTAACCACTTTTCCCGCCACATCGATATTGATCGGCCAAAGACAATAGGCCTACAAACGTACAATTTACTATATAAGTACACAAGCAGCCGTATTCGTAGCGATCAAATTTACACAAGACAGAACGAGAGAAAAGAGGCAAATTCAAACAAAATTCATATTCATCAGCAGTTACGTGACCAGCCAGAGCGGATTGGTGATGTTGCAAATAGACAGGTCCCTTCCACATTCGGCGGGAAAATCCCGTCCATGGAGTGCCCCTGCAGAGAAAATCCACTTGTCCATTTCTGTCCTTTCCTTCCCGTTACTCAAACCGGCGACGGCCTATCGGCGGATCGGAGCGAGCGGCAAAGTCAGCGACCCGCTGGCGGCAAGGTTAGCTTTTGCCCAGCTGGCAACAGTGGTGACGACTTACCTGGAGGCGGGCGAAAGATAATGAAACGATCAACTCTAACATAAGTATTGTGGGTCCAGGGATCAAGCGTAATACTCCATTCTTCAGATGGGGATCAAAGGGGTGGAAATATTCACTAAACAGCAGTTATTCAATGGGGGCGACTTTCTCCCTGCAGATTTTGTTGCGAAGTCTAAAAAATCGAAAAGCTCCCTGCAACCTTTACCATGGACCTTCATATTATCAAACTTCGAACCTTTTCTTTCTGGACCTTCTTTCTACATCTGGCACTTTTTTAAGTCTAAGGGGTGTCCAACACCAAGCCCCCTGGCTACACCTCTGTGGGCACCTCTCCCTGGCGGAATTCTGTAGGTAAGTTTTGTATGATGAAATATTCAAGTAGCTCCACTGTGTTTCAGTAAGAAATTGCATTTTGGTTTAAAAACATCGCTTAAATTTGGTTAAAATTGGCCCAATTTTGTTGATTACATTTTTTTAATTTGCCTAAAGTTTTATAGAGATAAGGCATAGATGCCCAGATTTGTTTAAGCTTTGCATAATTTCGGTTAAAAATTACCAAAATTTGGTTAGAAATTGCCCAAATTTGCTTTAAAACGCCCAAATTTGGTTAGAAGTTGCCCAAAGTTTGTTAGAAATAGCCCGAACGTGGTTGAAAATGCCCTGATTTGTTTAAAGGCCATCTATTGTGATTAAAATGTGGCGGCGTACATTTTATTCCCAAACGACAGTAATTGGCCTAACAACGTAAGTGCAATTTGTACCAATGTGTTTCGATCAATCAAAACACACGAATTTCATTCGAATTACCTCGTGCGTTAGAGACGGTAACTGGCCTTTAAATTGTACCTAAATTTTGTTGAAAGAATTTCCACTACTTTTTTATAGAAATTTTAGTTAAAGATCGCAAAAAAAGTTTGAATTATGGCTTAAAATGTGTTAGAACTCGCCATTATGTATTACTTTAGTTGGTTGAAAATCGTCCATTTAATCAAATTGACTTTAGTCATTCACTTTTGTCAGTTTGTTCGACAGCTTAGTCACCAGTAGTAATGGACATTTTTTAAGTAGAAGTCCGTTTATGAAGTCATATTTTCGTCCCCTCCCCCCACCCCCCTGGCGTCGAAAGTTGGATACATCACTGCCGCCAAAGTTGCCATGAAAACTACAGTAATGTAATGCAATCATGACAACAAAATTTAATAAAGGCGCCCACGCATATAATGGTGCCTTCGGATCCTATCCAGCCCTAGTTCTACGTAAACTTATTTCAACTCTTACTAACCTAAAATGCTAATTTTCAATAATTAATGTAATGTAATTTTGAACTCGGAGCTCCAAAGGCCTCGGGACCCGGGGTTCCGCCCTCTCTCAACCCCCGGCGTTACGCCACTGGCGGGTGGTGGCCCGATATAGATCCGCCGGTGGCGCACTGTAATGCCGTTTATATAAAAAGTATTTGCTAGGAAAATGTAATATTACTCTACTTCAAATGCATGGCTTTAGCAACGTTGCTATCGCTCAACCATGCTTGAAGTAATAGTTTTATTTATAAAACAAAAGTATGAGCAGAGAGTGTGACGTCATTCGGCCTATATGAATTATAGGCCGAATGACGTCACGCTTCCTGGTATGAAGTAAAGTTCTATCTGTATATTTTGCATATTTATCAAGAGAATATGACAATTTATAATACCAATATTGTACATCAACATATATTTTATTTACCATGGTACATGTATACTAATATTTACAGGGGAAATTCCTATATACTAATATAATTGAGGATATAAATATGTCGGCCCTATGAATTAGCTATACATTGGAATATCGATTTGTTTTAAATATTTGTTTACGCCCAAACGGTTTGTCGCCAGGATAACGATAGTGGGCCGCCTTGTCGCCAGGATAACGATAGTGGGCCGCCTTGTCGCCAGGATAACGCCAGCTGACGGTTTGCGTACTGGGTTATTATGTTCAATAGAAACTACATACACCAAATTGTATCAAAACCCACACTCTAAACAAAGAATGGTCAGATTTGACCATTATATGGTCAACTTTGCACCAAACCAATGTTGGTCAAATTTAAACGACCATAACGTGGTCAAAATTAACCATAATATGATAATTATGGATAAATTGACCATATTGTGGTCAAATTTGTTGTTTAATTTGACCAAAGTTGGGTCGGTGCAGAGTTGACCAAGTTGTGGTCAAAATTTTACCATTCCTTTTTTAGAGTACAATCATTACTTCATCGAGTTATGTATATATTATAAAAATGAAGGCGAAACATAATCTCCGTCCAACTTCGTTGGCAGGGATAAGTGGCGCCATTACTGGGGGTGGGGAGGTTGGTATGGGGGTGCTCCCAATGTCTGAAATGTCAACAAATAATGATTTTGTCAAAATGGCTATTTTTGATCCTTTTAATGAGGGGGTAGACTTAATGCACTGGAAAACGTTCGTAATCATCCTAATTTGGTACTTTAAAAACCGTGTATTGCACACATTTAGAGTC